>JAYMTT010000953.1:0-10858 GCA_036898025.1 Hypseocharis bilobata
CAACGGAGTTAACTTTCGTCTGTGATTTGTATTAAATCAGGTTAAAAATAAAAGTTAATGTACTAAATTGGCCAAAATCAAAGTTTATGAACTAAATTAAATATTTGGACAAAATTCGTGTACCAAAAAGATATTAAACCCTTTAGAAAAAATTAATCTTTTCTTTTTATTAAAAATGATAAAATCCTACCCCTCTCCCTCTCTTCACGTGCCTATGTCAGCCTATCACGTGACCCTCTCTCTGTGCAGTGACTGTTGAGTGAGTGGTGATTGACCCTTTCAAGTTCCGAGTTCAACGAAAACATCCAACAAACAACACCATCACTTTCTCTTGGACTTTTTCACTTCCATTTCCACAGACCCTTTTGGACTTGCTACTCTTTCTCTTCAGCTTTCTTCGCCACTTCTCTTCTTCCGGAGACAGTAGAAAAGGCTGTAAAGTGCTTCATTTTCTTCTTCTTCTTCTTCTTCTATGTAGAAGTGCTTATCCATGGGCTGCTTTCAGTCCAAAGCCTCCCACCTCCCCTCCCCCGACCAAGACCCATCTCAGCCTCTCCAAAAACCAGATCCAGGTCTCTCTCTCTTTTCAATTTCAATCTCCTTTACTTGCATAATGTATTGTATTATTGATTCTTGAATTTTTAGTGAAGCTAACACAAATTTACAGGAGACTCAGTTGTGCATGTGTATTGTATTTGAATTTTGGATTTTGGGTATTGATTAGTTGGTTTTTAATGTTGATGAAGCTAATGCGGAGCTATTGGAGCAAGACCAAGTGCCTGCATTCAAGGAATTTGGGCTGGCGGAGCTCCGGGCGGCGACCAATGGGTTCAACAGTGAATTCATTGTTTCTGAGAGCGGAGAGAAAGCTCCCAATGTGGTTTATAGAGGGAAGCTCAGGAACAATATATATGTGGCAATAAAGCGATTCTCAAAGCTGTCATGGCCTAACCCGCAACAGTTTTTGGTAATCCCTCTCTCTCTTGTTTTTCAAATTCCTTTTTTTTTTTAACGGGTATGAGAGGAAATTTTGATGCTCTGTTTGGTTAGTGAGGAAGCATACTGTAGGAAAGGAAAGGAAAATATAGGATAATTAATGCTTTGTTTGGTCTGATGGGAAAATGTAATGCTCTCTTTTGATGGAGCTAGAAACCAAAAAGAAAAGTAATGCAGTGGTTGCAGAGAATATTCTGGTACAGAAAATGGAAAGTTGGTAAAGTGATGCTGAGAAGAGACCGGCAGGACAACAATATCAACTGTCTGTGGGAAAATTAATGCTCTGTTTGATGGGTAAAATATGTAGCTGAAAAAAAATTGTAGGAAGGTGTTACTGCTTGTTTTGTTGCTCAAATATGTATTGCTTTATTTGGTTATTGAGAAGGTTATTTGAATTGAGTGAACTTTAGAAACTTGAACTTTTGGTGAAAAATGTGAACATTTGAACTTCTGAATCTTGGGATGTTTTAACTACATCACTTGATGGAGAGGGGCTCTACATGTTTGGGAAAGTAAAACCGACTATTTCTACTTCTTCTCCTGAGTCTTTCCATCAACCAAATGGAGGGTAAAAGTAAAATAATCAAATTATTATGTACAAAATATTAACAGTCTGGGACCCAAAATTGCATATCTTTTAATTGAGTTGAGCCTTAACAAATCCTGTTTACCTGGAGTTAAGTTCTTTACAATATAAGATTCCACAAGAATACCAATCTAAGTAAATCCAGTGCAGGTACATTGTTATTTCATTGAAAGGAAACATGTTTATCTTTTTCCTAGAAAATGGAAACATCAAATTCATTGGAAATTTTTTTTTATCTATTTATGTTTAATTTCTTAGATGAAAATTAGAAAATGTAGCTTGGAAAGCAGCTCTATATCATTACAAAATGGGCGCTATTTCCAGGCTTCTTTTTAGTTGTTTTCATTGCTATTTATATTATATTCTTTCTCCAGACATGAATAGAAATTTAAGTTTACAAAATCTAATAGGGCCCTAGTTCTGTTCTCCTTTTCTTAGCAATTAAATGTATGACTAATTTCATATTCATGTTTAGTTTATGAGCTTATTTGTTGGTAATTGTGTTTCTCTTATTAACATTCTCTGTAGACTGAGGCTTCTGGGGTTGGCAAGGTTCGGCATAAGAGATTAGTGAATTTAATTGGTTGTTGTGCTGAGGGAGATGAACGGCTATTGGTGGCAGAGTACATGCCTAATGATACTCTCTCCAAGCATCTATTTCACTGTATGGTTTGCCTTTGCTTTCTCTTTGTATCTGTTTTTTGGTTCTGTAATAACCTCTTGTTGTTTAAATTACCTTAAAAAAAATATGGATTTAAGTCTAACCATTTGTCATAAGCCTCATGGCATTCTTTATGTTCCTTTATCATTTTGGATGGTAAATTTCTACCATGCTTCTAGACTGATGCTCATCATTGTCCAGCTTGAAGAACGTTGTCTTCTTAAATGTTAATTGTTTATTGTAGGGGAAAAACAGCCGTTGCCCTGGGAAATGCGTGTGAGAGTTGCATACTATATTGCAGAAGCACTTGATCACTGCATTGCTGAAAATCGAAAAATCTATCACGATTTAAATGCATACAGGGTTCTTTTTGATGAGGTATGCATTTTAACAAATATAATAATTTCAGGAGAAATGCACAGGCTTATATAGTTATTTTTACGTGTCCATTTCTTATTTTTTTCAAGTCAGATACGCAGAGAAGAATTAGTTTATGTATGATGGAATAAATACCATAAAGTGGAATGAAGAATGCCTAAAGTAGAATCAGTCAGATGCATCATGCATGCATGAACCATATTTGTGAAACCTTTATTACTAGAGAGAGTAATATAATGAAAATTTTTCAAGAAGAAAAGGGCTGGGAGGAAGTGGCTTTGCTTGTCCATTTAACTTACTTTACTTCTATTTTCATGTTTATTTGGCGCGTTTCTTTAAAGCTCCATTGGATCTAACAATGCTAATGATCCAACAAATTAACTACAAGGTTCAACAATTTTCAAGTTCCATGGGCTTTGGCGCCAATGCAATTAAAATATCTAGAAAAGGAAAAAGGTTGGAAGAAAGTTGATTCGTTTGTATGCTTTGACTTGTTTAGTTCTATTCCAGCTTGTTGTGAATCTTCTGATTTCTCATTCTTAGCCTTTTTTTTTTCTTCTGAAAACATTAATGAAAAGCTTGATATGGTTGAATAAAGATTGTACTTTCAATATGCACTACAAGGAGGAAGGTCTTGTTGTACTGCTCAGGGGTTCCCATAACCTCCCTTGTAACTTGTAAATAACGGCTTAGTGGATTCGAAGATTGGAGTGAGCTATGATTGGATAGTGTGGAAGCATTTATTTGCTTGATGTGGAGCATTTAGAAGAAGAAAAATATTAGAATCATCAAGGGTTTGGATTTTCCCAAACCAGGAATAACTTTGTTTTTAGATTATTATTTTCTTGGCTCTGTTCATTTCTAGTTTTTTATTTTTAATCTCATATTTCTATTTTGACTTTGAGTTATTGGATGCTTTAGATCTCAGGGCCTTCTTTCCTTATCTTGTATAATCACACACACACAATCAGATGCACGAACACGCACAGATACACACACACACACGAGTGCGCGCATGTACGTAGTTGATCTTTTGGTTGTTAGGTGAAAACAATAATGAAAACAGTTTCATTCTTATGCCAGGCGCGCATGCACACACACACACATACACACGCATGTACATAGTTGATCTTTTGGCTGTTAGGTGAAAATAATAATGAAAACAGTTTCATTCTTATGCCAGGATGGTGACCCACGATTATCTAGTTTTGGACTCATGAAGAATAGCCGAGATGGAAAAAGCTATAGCACTAACTTGGCTTATACTCCTCCAGAATTTGTAAGGACAGGTACATCCTTGTGTTTGACATTTTCTTTGTCTGGATAAAGGAAGTCTGGCTAAAGGCTCTTTATGTACTATAATGACTTTAATTTAAGTAATTGTGATCTTATTTACTGTTTCCGGTAAAGAAATGGAAGGTTTTCTCGAAATGGAGATATGAAAAGCAAGCACGTAAAGTAAATAATGAGATGAGCCCTGATTAAGGGACAAGACTAGATTGGTTAGCTTATAGTGGAACCCTAACGCAATCATTGTAGAACAGAGGAGTAAGGCCAGCCTTTGTTACACCATTGGGTTACAGACCATTAGTGCGTAAATAGTCACTTTGTAACCCTTTAGTAGTGCCAAAGCTAAAAACCACTGTCTCCTGTCAGTAATGCCAAACTTAGAACAGCATTGCATTTTGGGATTTAATGTTACTTCTGGTGTGAGCTATCTCTGGTTTGATTTTGCCTATTTTTTGTTCAGTTATTGCTGATATTATCAATACAATTTATAATTGGTATGTGCAACCTAGCAAGTCTAAACAACTTCAGTTAATAGCTACCCAATAAACTTGATCCTTTTTACATTGGGCTGCAGCTGGATATATGTCCAGAAGTTAAAATTATGTTTTAGGTATAGTTTAGCCATTTGGGTGTGTGAAGATATGGTACCGCCTACCAGAAATGTATAGGGGGAGTCATTGAGTGCTCGGCATCGTCATCATCTTCTAGTGCAAGGAGTTGTTTCTTGAGTTTTCCTTTAGAGATTGTAGAATTCTGAGAGCATATTGCTTAAGTTCTTGGATTGAGAGCAAAGGTGGTGCTGGAGGTGCACAGTCATGAAGCTAGAGAACTTTGAGATTGATTTTACAAGATAGAGATGGGTGTACTTACATTCGTTCCACCATTTAACATAGATTTATCTTTCAAGAAAACGGGAAACAATTATGATTTTGCTGAACAACTGGGCTAGCTTTGTAAGCCAACCTCATTGCCCAGGGGATTTCCTATGGGGTGATGAAATATAAGATCATTCTCCAAGGATCGAGATTGTTATTTGCTTATTTAAAGTGGTTCTGAAAGAACTGTAAGTGGCAAGAGAATTAATCGAAATGACAACCTCAAGTATAGAACCAAATTGGAGATGACTGCTCCAATATAAAAGAACATGCCCGCACATGGAGAATGAAGGCAATCAGTCAATATCCATGAAGGTTTGAACAGCGGTTTTCCAAGGATCTAAGGCTCTTCAAATCACCAGTATAAAGCAGAAACCTCTGAAATTCAGCAGCATACTTTTTCCTTTTTAAAGTTAAAGTCGGGTTGGGCTGAGATCTACGAGCACTACGTAGAACCCAGCAAGAAGTGTGGGTATGGGGGGAAGATTAAATTTTATTCACTAGCTTGATAGTTTATCATAGCTGGAATTAATCATGGTATTAGTTTAGATTATTGTCTCAATGTTTTACTCGATGTTTCTTTGATTCATGTAGATGTGCTACATAAAGTTTGGAACTTGATATTAATTGAATCAGTTCTAGATTAGTGTGATATTATGTACTGTTGCCTTCCCATGCAAGTGAATAGATTACAGGCTGTCAATGTTTGCAAACATGAAATATGTATTAGTATTACCTTGCTATTTATAATGGTAAAAACTTTGACTCAACCCGCAATTTTAGATACTCCTTGTCTCCACCTAATATACCCCTACAAGTCGGTGGTGCTTTGATTCACATAGATGTGCTAGGTTTGGAAGTTGATGATGTTAATTAGTCGGTATTAGATTAGTGTGATATTGTGTGCCATTGCCGTACCATGTAAGTGAATAGAATATCAGCTATCTAATGTTGTAATGGTGAAAGATTTGAGTTAAGCCACAATTTTAAGTACTCCTTGTCTCCTCCAGCTATAAACTACAAGTTTAGATAGCAATGAATCTTCTCCACCAACATATTGACTTGATTTTGTGATTTTTACTGCTCCTTTTCTGATATGTTTTATTGGTTTCCTAAATTTTCCTTATTGTTTAGTTTTTCTTATGTTTGGATCACTTCAAAGTTGAGGGGAATATAGAATAAAAGGTAAATGTTCTTAAGAAGTGACTAACTTCCCTAACAAAATGTTCCTCTTTCTCTTATCTGTCCCTCAATTTTTCAAAGGCCCTGGCACACTAATGTCTTTAGCCTTGCAGTAGCTTGTTCCTTATGTGAACTTCCTGCTCACGTGGGATAAAATTTTCTGCAATTTAACATATTTATTGAAAAAATGTTTTGCAGGTATGGTTATCCCGGAGAGCGTGATCTATAGTTATGGGACTGTTCTGCTGGACCTTTTGAGTGGAAAACATATTCCTCCAAGCCATGTATGACTCATTCTATCATATGTGTTATCTTGATTTTACCGACTCAAATTTTTGTATTCTTGTACGTTGTTTTGCTGTGGGTTCTTATACATGTTGCAAATCTGTCCTCAACATTCTTTCTGGTATCATAATTGGCTACGACTCAAAACTATGAAGCAATGTAGAAGAAACAAAGTAAAAGATACGCTTTGTATTCATTTCCATTCAACCGTAAATGAGATTGGGACTTGGGAAAATAATTCTAATAATTAGGATTATCATTAGAAACAGAAATACTATGTTGTTTGTACTTATAGATTAAACCTGTCTTGTAGTATCATTCGACCCAACTATTTTTACTGGCTATGCTAAACCTTGTTGCCTGATAGGCATTTCTAAACTCACTTTCTTTCATCTTTTATGAAATATTTCTAACTTCAACTACTTTGCATTGAGGCCAGGCTAAAGCCCTGTCCTTAAGAAGAGAATGCTAATCCTACTTTGTGGATGATTTAAATAATTATAGGAAGTTCTTACAAAATCAGACAGGTCTCTTGCATGAATGACTCAAAAATAATTAACAATGACTTATGAGTGTGAACCTCTCGACGCCTAATGACAATTTATGTAGCACAGGTCACATTCATGATAAAATTATTATGCTTATTTGGACAGTTCTTTCTCACAGCAGTTTACTTTTAGCTAGAGCATAAATGCTAGGTAGTTTGGTTTGAACTTGTGGAATTGTACTTTGTGGTCAACTTCTACAATGTTTTGTGTTTTGGCTAGTTATGAGTCTAAGTTGTTAGTCAAATCACTTTAATTTTTGTACCCTTTTATAATTTTCTTTCCTGTTTAGATATGGAAAATCAGTCAACTTTCATTTGGTTCTGCCAGTTAATTAGAACTAAAACAGTTACCTTTGAAACTAATTGTTGTAGAAAAAATTCCTTGATATATGATCACGTGAAAGGCCCCCGACCACACCACAATCCTCTTTCCAAACTACAAATGAGGCACCTGCCGAAATGCAATAATAATTTTACAGATGTTAAAAGCTCCATTTATTTCTGAACATGGAGCCTAGTGTTAACCTACTGAAGTAGTCACGAAGTCATTATTACCTCTTCCTCAAGTCAATCACACGGCTATAAAATGTCTATTTACTTGAAAAAGACACATATCAGCGCATTAATTTATAACCTGGAAATCTCTTACTGCTGCTTTGTGACTTTTGATTAAAAGTTAAACTATGCGAGGGAACTCTAAGGATTATATGCGAGTGCTTATAATGACCCGTCTTAGGGGTTATAGAAGATTAGAGAAGTTACATTACTCTAGATAAAGATGAAGACTAAATCAAATCTTGTAAAACCATTTACCCATAAGATAGCATTCATCCTAATCTTAGTGATTGAAGTCAGATGACGTCAGAATATGACTAAATTTGTTCATTATCTGTATCAAATTTCTTCCTTTTTTATTCCTTTTACTCCAATTAAGAGATTAAAGCTACAATCTTTTAGGAATCTGATTTTGATTGTTGCCTCGCTTCTGCATTTTTATGTTTTATCAGTAATGCCTGATCCGGTAAAGAACTAAAAAAAACGAAAAGCAATGCCTCTGGTGGGGCTAAAAAGAAGGGATTCTTAATGTATTGAGATCTCTGTGCCTTGATTTTCTACCTTTCTTTCTTTCTTCTATAAAAGGATTATTTATGCAAACCATTTTACATATATTCCGTCATTGAATTTTATTGTTGTTTTCTTTTTCCCCTACAAATAGAAGTCCTTAACCTATCGAAGAAGGAAGCTATGTAATTTGATTTGGCTGTGGTAACTTGGAACTAAGTTCTAGATTGCTATCCTGATTGGGTTTGCTGATTGATTTACCTATCACTGCTTGGGTGGGGCTAAGCCTTACTGTCCGCCACTTACCTGCTCAATATACTTACCTCGAAGTCCGTTCCTAAAACTCCGTATAAGATGTGAAGAGGGAAAAGATCTAACCTTGCACACATTAAGGTTTGGGGTTGCCCGGCCTATGTTAAAAGGTCAGAGCCGGACAAGTTAGGAGTATTTAGTACGATGATCTAACAACAAAATCTAATGGTTAATTTGACTTGTCTGCTCATAAATGTCAACTCAACTGGGATAATAGTTTTGCCTGCTTTATGGTTTACTCAATTATTCTTTACTACCAATGGTCTTTGACTGAATTTTTCAATTTAGAGATTATGATATATTCACTGTGGCATGTTATTACCTTAAAAAATTATTATACACATGAATATGTAATTAGTGTTGCTTCTATTGACTTCATACAAATTATCACTTCGTTGTTGGCTCTTCAGGCATTAGATTTGATAAGGGGAAAGACCTTGTTGTTATTGATGGATTCATCCTTTGAAGGACAATATTCCAATGAAGATGCAACACAATTGGTTGATCTGGCCTCAAAATGTCTTCAGTATGAGGCTAGAGATCGCCCTGATATCAACTTCATTCTTTCAGCAGTTGAACCCCTACAAAAGCAGAAAGAGGTGAATTTTGAATGTCTTTGGATTTGACTGAACTTAATTTGCGTGCTGTTTTACAATGTAATATCCTGAACCATGCATAAGTTTTAGCCTTAATAAGGATTGTTCACATTTTTATCGCTAGGTTGAATCCCGTGTTTTAATGGGACTAACCAAAACTCCAGTTGTGTTGCCAACCATGCTTTCTCCCCTTGGAAAGGCTTGTGCAAGGATGGATCTCACTTCTGTGCATGATATCTTGCTTAAAACGGGTTACAAGGATGAAGAGGGTGCAGAAAATGAGGTGAGTTAGTACTACCCTTCTTTCATATGTTTACTCCACAATTTTTAATTTGTTTATGCCATACACTTAAAGACAGTTTCCATATTATTTCTATACATGGTTGGTGTTTGTAATCTTTGTGGCAAATGTGTTCTTTATGAAGTTGTCATTCCAAGAATGGACGCAACAAGTGCAAGACATGTTGAATACAAAGAAATTTGGTGATATTGCATTCAGAGACAAGGATTTTAAGAGCGCTATTGATTATTACGCAAAGGTATTCTCTTTAGGTTCTGCTCCTGATTCATTCATTATGGTGAACAACATTTGCCTGTGAAATGATATACTAGTTTATAGATCAATGCATTTGACTAACCTTGATGCATATGTGCTTATCATGCCTGGTGTGTATATTGTGTATCTATTTGGCGTGCTAATTTGATCGGCAACCTGCCTTGAACGTTTTCTTCTTTGTTCTACTTTGGATTGGTTCTCTAGTTAGGTTATAGGTTTTTGCTCCTTTCTCTTTAACCACCAAAAACTTCTGTGTTTATTAATTAAAATTGGATTGTTTCAAACTACAGTTAGTTTCAATGATGTCTGTCCCATCGGGTACCGTCTTTGTGAGGCGAGCCGTCTCATACTTGATGATTGGTCAACCAGAACTTGCATTGAGAGATGCAATGCAGGCTCAGGTGTGCTTGCCTGAGTGGCCTACTGCCTTCTATATGCAAGCTCTTGCTCTTGCCAAGCTTGGAATGGAAACTGATGCTCAGGACATGCTTAACGATGGAGCCTCATTTGATGCAAAGAAGCAGAACAGCTGGCGCAGTTAATAATGGCCTGTCACTATCATGATCGAGAAAATCTTTAAATCGTTTTGCTTGGTTTCCACCCCTATCTTTGAGTGGCCGGACATCAAAATTCAACTGAGCAGATGTAATAGGCAGTGGGGGTTTGTTTTGAAATTACCCCATACTTTGTTGGCCAGGTAGTTTGGGACATAATGTACAGAGAATTCCTAATGGCAAGAAATAAGTAGACAAGCAAAGAACAATTTTCTCTGATGCTTTAGTTATCTTTTCGTCAATTGTTATTTTCTTGTAGGCTTAAGATATATATGTCCATGAGGAGTAATTATTTAATAGGGAGTCCGTGTCAGTTATCATGTTGATGTGGTATGTGGTAGGATTCAAGAAAAAATAGGTTACATTTGGAAATTTCATTAAATGAGGCCCATCACCTATGACCCATATCACTCTTATCCATCCTAACGAATTTGTGGATCTAAAGGATATTGTTGGATAAATACAAATGTAATGCAAAGATTCGGAGATTATATCACATCATGTTAACATAGTAGGGCCATCCTAATCAGTAATCTCTTATCCATGGGGCTTCAAACTTTGCACTATTTGACCATTTGACCGGATTCCAATTCATAAAATCCTAAACCAACCCAAGTTGCTATCAAGGGAGTTATATAGCATAGGAAATGATAAATATAAATTAGACTGTCACAATTATCTTTGAATTTGCTTTTATGTTTATTAAAAGAACTCAACATGTTTGTCGGTGAGGCTAAGTGAAGTGGTTAAGGTTGAGATTTTGGGATTTTAAGGTTCAAAGTTCAAGTCTCATATTTGATAGAAAGTGTTTTCCATAACGTTTTTCTAATATTATCATATCTTGGATCCCTGACCGATGTGGGTCACATTTCTGAGTACAAGTGGGCTGGTGCTGCTCTAGCCTATTTATACATTGAGATAGACTGTCAGTCGGTACCTTAACGGGCTAGTGGCAGGCTTGAGAGGTAATTTCTTCAC
>JAYMTT010000954.1:0-10856 GCA_036898025.1 Hypseocharis bilobata
GTGTGTGTGTGTGTGTGTGTGTGTGTGTGTTCATGATAATCAGTTGTTTTCATTATGTATTGGGTGAAAATTTGTGTTGTACAATTTTGTTTATGTTTTTTAAACATGGTTTATAGGAAGAGGAGAAGAGGTGCAGCAAAGAGGAACATGAAGAGAAGAAGAAGCCCAAAAATTCAAAATCGAAGGTTAGCATCTTCTAACCTTCTGCATGCCAGAGTTGTTCTGTAAGCTTACCTGGGTTATCTTGACTCCACCCATGAATTTATATGCTCTCTTTTCGTCAGGATTACTTTTTGCTGTTTGATATTTAGCTATTGTGCACCATTACACTTAACTTTGTTGCTTTGAATTAAGATTGTTTTACTCGTGTTTTGTTTATCAATAACTAGGGTTTATGATTATGTAAAATTGAAGAAAAAGACACACCTCATAAGCTTCATAACCTTTCGAACTGTTGTTGTTCTTGTATATGTTGTGGTGTGGTTCTAAATTTGTGTTTATGTCCTTTCAGTGACAATTATGTTCACTGTTGCATACCTATGTTGGATTTTTCTTACATCAGAACTTAGACCCCTATTGTATTGATGCCTTGAACCCCTGGCACTCTACAAGGAATAAAGGAGTGGTCAGCGATGCGATTTAAAGTCACTTAAGAGTTTTGAAGTTGGCTCTGGTTTTAGTGTATTTTGAGACAAGTATCACTGCTACAGTTTTACATCTTAGAAGTTGATTCTTTTCCACTTTGAGAGATGGGTATATTTTCATTTACCTTATCTCCCTGCTATGCCAACTTGTGACGAGTAAAGCAAGTTAGCTTTTGATCTGTCAATTTGCAGTTCATATACTTTTCCTTCCATGATGTCACTTTACAAATTTGTGCAGAAAGAAAGATCAGGTGATGAGGAGAAAAAGAAAGCAAAGCGACCTGACTTAAAGGCGATCACAAAGGCAAGTCTAGATTTGACGAGCTAATATGTTGTGATACTTTCTGTAATACTTGGCAGTTTACACTATCTTTATGTAGTAATCTTATCACTGATAAGTTATAGGGAGTGTATGTTCTTTGACCATTCATAATACCTAATCTAGTCATACATAAATTAATATTATCATAATTATTTTATTGTTTAGAATTTTGAAATGAATGTTCATATGCCTTACTATCTATTGTGAATGCAAGTCTTGTCTCCTCTTAGCGTCACATACAATTAAAATTCACTTTTACTTGTTGCCCTTTCTTATATGTTTCTGTCCTCTGTAAGTGAACAATAATATACGTATTATAGCATCAGGATGTAGTTGATTGGGTAGTTCTATTAGTAATTTAACATAGTGAAAAAACGGAGAAAATTATTTGTCAAGAAAAACTATACGAGGCAGAACCCTCGATGACAAAAAGTAATTTAAGATCTAAACTATGCCCATCTAAGGAAACGAAGGAGTGGAAGACCTATCCACAGTTAAGCAGTTGAAAAGATCTAAAAAAATGCTTCATTATGTTGAATACATAGAGCTTAAATTCTCGAAATTTCTATTATTTCTTGCTACATTAAGTCCATGTCGTAGTATCATGCAAAAAGGGATGGCAGTCTCGATATTACATTCTCATGCTTAATTAATTTCCTCCCCAAACACAGTTGTTTTATTCTATCTGGAGTTATTTTCTATTGCAGTAGTCTCTGCAAATAGATTTGTCTTGTGTTAACAATGAAAGATGCTTATTGTGTAGGAGTTTAGCCAAGTATAGTATTCTGGTCAATGCTAACATTTTTGTTTTTCTTTAAAATGAATATTTGGCAGATGATTGAGACTAATACTGTATTGTATCCAAAGAAACAAGTCGGCGAAATTCCAGGTTGGTGCATTGCTCTTATACTGTTTTTTGTCACATGTTATGTTATACTGTTCCTTTTTGGGCTTGGCTTACCAAAATTTGCATTTGAGTGTTATCTTAACTTGTTGATAAGCTGTATATTATCCAATTCTGAAATTATCATTTTTTTTGTAATTTGAAAAGATTTTGGTATTGGGTTTTGAACTTGATCTTGATGATAGGTATCAGTGTTGGTCATCAGTTCTTCTCACGAGCTGAAATGGTTGTTGTCGGTTTTCATAGTCACTGGCTGAATGGTATAGACTATATGGGGCAGGCATACCAGAAGGTAATACATTTTTTTTTTGTTAGACACAACTATAGTATCCGAGAAGGGAAGTCATTAGCAATCAAGATGTCTTTTTTTTTTTTTTTCTGGAAGAGGTGCCAAAGTTTTACAGTTTTAATCATAGAGTTCTGTATACACGTGTCTTTTGCCTTGTTTGCAATTTGTCAGGTCTTTATTAAGTGTTTGTTGTTTCTAGTCATGAATCTTCACCTGATGTTGCTCATGTGCGTGCCTCTGTGCTTTTGGTGTTGTTATTCTTCTTCTTCTTCTTCTTATTGTTGTTGTTGTTGTTGGCTGGTCTTTATGAAGTGTTCTTTGCTTCTAGTCATGAATTTTCACCTAATGTTGCTTATGTGCATGCCTCTGCACTTTTGATGTTGTTGTTGTTGTTGGCAGGTCTTTATTTAGTGTTCTTTATTTCTAGTCATGAATCTTCACTTGATGTTGCTTATGTGTGTGCCTCTGCGTTTTTCATGTTGTTGTTATTGTGACTGCTAGCTTGCTTGATGAGAAGTTGCAATGACAGGATCATAATCATTATTTTACTTAAGTTGGAAGTTGCTATATTAGTTTTATTGCTGGATGCAAGACTAGTTGAGTTGAGGCCTTGATGAATTGAATTCTACTTTGCACCTTTTGCTCGATCTCATATCATGTAATTCTGCTTGAGGTAGTTTACTTCTGATAAATTTTTTCCTTGGTGTTCCTTATATTTTCATCTCCCTATCTGTCATAACTGTTTTGTATGTTCATCAGTAACTGTTTATTTTGTCGGAGAGTTGCATCAGGTCTTTGTCACAGTGTAATTTGTTTTTGGAGTAATTGAGAACTGGATTGTAGAAGTTGATTTTTTTGACTGAGTAATATTTTTTCTGATATTATGTAATTGTTATACCTGATTGTCTATGTATAGTAGCATTGATGGAATTACAATTATACTTTCCCAGTTGCAGTTGCCATTGTTTTGTCAGGCATGTATGAGGATGATCTGGATAATGCTGATGATGTTGTGTATACGGGTCAAGGTGGACACGATTTACTTGGCAGTAAGCGCCAAATTGGGGATCAAAAGATGGCACGTGGTAATTTGGCACTCAAGGTCTGCAACTCTTTGAAATGACTTCTCATTTTGATAGTGCTAGAGCTTTTATTATATTCCACCATTTTTTATGGAAAACTGTAACCTTCAGTGTTCTTAGCACATGACTACATAACTTGCGTTGATACTGTTCCCCAAGACCTCTTTCTATCCAACTATTGTCTGCTTACACTTCTGAGAGGTTTTGGCCCCTGTAGATTCTGTAAATATACAGCTGTGTACTGTGTGGTATGAGATGTCCTAATGATGCCACATAATGATTGAAGTCTTGTTTTGAATTGCAGAATGCTATGGAGCAATCTGTGCCTGTTAGAGTAGTTCGTGGCCATGAATCAAAAAGTAGCTATTGTGGCAAAGTGTACACATATGATGGTTTGTACAGGGTAATTATCTGAAGCATTTTACAATCATTGAGCCTATGATATTTTAATTGTTAATATCTAAATGTGATTTTCTTTGAAGATTTGTGCTTAAGTTTGATTTTATACTTGAGAATTATATTGCATAATTGCGGACATCTAAGTCATCCATTTTTTTTCCCTTCCTGTAATGCATCTACACCTCTAATCTGGGAATTGGAACTAATATGTGGGTCCTGAAGTTCACGTCCTTTATGTATGTGGCTGAAACCATTGGGTGCTATGGTCTCTATTTTTATGGGAATATCATATGGTTGTCCTTTTCTAGTTTGTTTTGTGCAGAAGAACATGTTTGTATACAAGGTTTGCCTTCCTTTTTTGCTCATACCATTTCTATGGTACGACATATAGTTCAATCTGTAGTTTAAGGCTTAGCAGAGAGGCTACATGTCAAAATTTAAGCAATTTATGCCTGAAATGGGTAGCAAGGAATGATGTATGGACTGTGTTCATACTACGTCTCATTAAGCTATGCTTGAACTTCAACAGTTGTCTAAACCTGCCCTTTGGATTTTTTGATGCTTGCCAATGTCTCATTAACTTGATGATATTGCTTTAATTTCTATATCTTTTGCTTTCCACTTTGACATTTATAGTTGTGAACAGAGGTGCTACATTATAAAACCCAACACAGTTTTTACATGGCAATCATCTTCATTGGCTTCCTGTGTATGTTATGAAACCATTGAACCACTCCACAACTGTGTAGTTTTTTTCTTTTTCTTTATCTCAAAAGAACATAAAATACGTAGATTATATTATTTCCATACTATACTATATTTTTCTAATGATTTAATTTTTCCGAGGAATAAACTTTACAAACTTTTGTTATTTTTAATTCACGGAAATTTGGGTGCTACCAGTTGTGCTGTGCATATACTTCTACTGAAATAGTGAATTTTGTTTCTTACCTTTTCTTCCTTTCTGAAGGTTATTAAGTACTGGGCGGAAAAGGGTCTTTCTGGGTTTACAGTTTATAAGTATAGACTAAGGCGGCTTGAAGGACAACCAATTCTGACTACAAACCAGGTTTGCATGTTTCCGATGGCAGCTCATCTCTTATATCTTGTTTGCTAGGCGGACTTTCTCTTGCAGGTTTTCTACCTTTGGATCCATACTATCTAAGAAAAGTAGTAAAATTTCAAATTTGTTTCATAAAAGCTGCAAGGTTATTTGCAGCTTTTTTTAAAAGAAAAAAAAATATTTAGTGGTTCAAATTAATATTAAATCAGGCATCGGTTTCTTAAAAATAAGAGGCCCTATTTTTTTTTCCATTAATATTCAGATTATTGATATGGGGTGGTTTTGTTCTATAGTGAGATGTCAATGAGTCAGCCATCTGTTTGAAGGTTCTTTCTTTCATATTTTCTACACTCTTGACAGGTTCAATTTACGTACGGTCGTGTTCCTGGGTCGGTTTCTGAGATACGCGGGTATATGAATTAAACTAGAATCAATCATAATTTTTTTCTTCATGCTTTTTATTTTGAAGTGCTAACAAGAATTTGTTGTTTGTTGGCTTAGTTTGATTTGCGAGGACATTTCTGGGGGTCAAGAGGAAATACCCGTCCCTGCCACCAATTTAGTTGATGATCCTCCTGTTGGACCTACAGGCAAGTCTAACTATTGAATTTGGTACTGACTGTTGCTTAAATTCTTGCTGACTGTTATATTGGCAATGCATATCATGAAGGAAAAAGATATTAAATGTTTTACCCTTCAATTTTTTTTCTCCTCTTGGTTGTAACCCATGAGCAAACTTACATGTTGTGAGTTTACGATGGCTTTTTGGTGCAACATGTCAACATGGAAGCCTATTTCATTGTTGAGTTTTTGAATTTTTAGGTTACACATATCGCAAGTCTATAAAAGTCCCGCCAACTATAAACATGCCTTCTAATGCGACTGGATGCAATTGTGAGGGAACTTGCTATGATCCCAGAGCTTGTTCTTGCGCAAGGCTTAATGGCTCCGACTTTCCATATGTTCTCCGCGATGGTGGCAGGTGAGACATTGAATTCTTATTTCAAAAAAATTACCGAAATTTGTTTCTAGTGTCAACGTGATGCGTTTTGACATTAAATTATATGCTTTCTTAACACCTGTCATCTTACTTATGTGATCCTCTAGATTAATTGAAGCCAAAGATGTCGTATATGAATGTGGTCCAGGATGTGGATGTGGACCTGGTTGTGTCAACCGGACTTCCCAAAGAGGGCTAAGATATAGACTTGAGGTTCCTCAATTGGCTAAAATATCCATTATGTGCTGTTAGTTGTATCAATGTGTTTTTATATTAGATATTCATTTGGTGGATGTCTTCAGGTATTCCGCACTCCAAAGAAAGGGTGGGCTGTTCGGTCGTGGGATTTTATACCTGCTGGGGCGCCAGTTTGCGAGTATGTTGGAATACTGAGGAGAACAGACGACGTAGAAACTGCCACAGAAAATAACTTTATTTTTGACATTGATTGCTTGCAGACAATGAGGGGACTTGAGGGAAGAGAGGTACTCTTATAAGAAGAAACCTATTGAATTTAACTTGTGTGCATGTATTCATTTCATTGAGTAGCTATCTATTCCTGAACCATGCTTGTGTTTGACAGAATGGAAAAGGTTTTTCTATTTTTTTTCGCCTTAATGCCTGGAACCAAAATGTAAATTCACACATTGATTGCTCAACTAAAAATATCACCTGCAGTCTGACTAGTAAGTTGTAGATAATTTAATTGGGCCATGTTAGGGTATCTTGTATCAAAAGAGTATATTTGGGTGTTAGAACTCCCAACTATTTGCAGTCTCTCCAAAAAAGAAAAGGAAAATGAAAGAAAAATGGAAGCTTTTATGATCACTTAGTAATGCTCTATGGCTGAATTTAAAAGATCTTAAATTTATCAATTAGAGTCCTGTCGGACTGTTGCTTTCTTTTCCCCCCAGTTATATTTGTGCACCTTAGTGTGTGTCGAGTAGAATTTTGCTTTTACGTTCACGTCAAATTAGACTACTGTTTTATAGTAGTCTCTCTAGGCAGCAACTATTCGGAGGCCATGTCAATCTAGAGTACACACTGGTTTCATCTGCTTTGATTCAGAAAGCACAGATTTGATGATGGGCTTGAAAATGTTAATTGTTTGTATCACTTCTGCGGTTTAACCACATGACTTAAAAGCAGGTATTGCATTCCTCGTTTGAAGCCGGTATAAGTGGTCGAATATTTTTGCAGGAAAGTTAATTTGAAAAGGGACAATTACGTTCTTTGTGAAGTACTGGCCTAAAATCTGTATTCTTCTGTCCATGTCTCACTGTTTGTTCTTTCTTGGGTTGTGAAGTTGCTAGTGATAATATTTATGCTTACATTTATTAAAGGAGCATTTATCATGCCTTCGAAGTCTGAAAATATTTGTGATTACAAGGCATATGGGCATGAAGTTTGATACAGTCAATTTTCACTTCATCCATTTATTTAATAGGCTTATTTTTGCCTGCAAATTTTGTGGAGCATATTTTAACTGCTATCTGGACTTCACAGAGGCGATCACAAGATGTAACCTCAGCAACGATCAATCATTTGGATGGAGCTAAAGAGCAGAGATCTGAATGTGTGCCAGAATATTGCATTGATGCTGGTTCAACGGGAAATGTTGCTAGGTTTATTAATCATAGCTGTGGGCCTAATCTCTTTGTCCAATGTGTTCTGAGCACACACCACGATATGAAACTTGCTCGAGTGGTGTTATTTGCTGCGGACAACATTCCTCCTTTACAGGTTATACACTGTTCTCTCAGTATGTTCACCCAACAATGACAAAATTGTGATTGGAATTTGGTAACAGCCAAAGTTGTTGTTTTCCTCTGCCATAATTTGTTGAAAAAGTTATTGCACTGCATTTGTTCTGGCATCTGGTATTTGCATGATTGATGATTAGAATGCATTTATTGCGATTTGCATCCAGTTGAAAATTGTATTAAATGGTTAGTTTTCAGTGTTTTATGTGTTTCACTGCAGTCTTACCGACTTCATAGGTTTGCAACTATGGTCCTTCAAAGGGGGTTTCTGAAGGCCAATATTCTGAATGAATTGCAATGTTTATAATCTCTGCATTGATTATTGACATTTATATCTTTTTATTGCCACCAAAAGCAAACTTAGACCCATAATTGTTGAATCATCAACACGTAAACTAGATTTTTTATCTGGTTTGGCAAGAAGTCTTGCCTTTTGGTATTCACAAAAAGTTGGAGATAGTGGAACTGGATGTATGCACATTGTAAAAATCAGTTTTCATTAACACAATTGAAGGACCAATATGATGTCCCACCAATAAAGGGTTCAGCAAATCTATTTTAGATAGGGTTCTTGATTTCTATTCCTGTTCTGCTTCATTTTTCAGTAGTTGTTTTACGATTTGGATTCCTTGGTTTGGAATTTGAGTGACTGACTTTTCTTTTCTTCTCGAATGTAGGAGCTGACTTATGATTATGGCTATGCTCTTGATAGTGTTTTGGGTCCTGATGGAAAGATAAAACAGATGGCGTGCTACTGTGGTGCAGCAGATTGCAGGAAGCGCTTATTCTAGGTTTTGTGTTCTCAGTTTTCTGTTCATATGATATATGGCCTGCTATTTTTTGCTAAAAAAATGGGTTGCCCCTTAAACTTTTCTTATGGGTGGTCTTTTGTTGTTGTTAGGCCTATGGTTTTGCTTGCTTCCAAGTGCTGATGCTCTTTTTGGGGGTTGATGGGTTTTTGTGTTTCATTACGTTTGAGTTGGTACAGGACAGAATCTCGTCAAACTGGACAGAATCTCTATACTGACACAGAAATGAGAGAGAATTGACATAGCAACTTTTTGATGTAATTGCAGCCCATTTCAAGTGTTAATAGGGGTTTTTTTGTTTTTCTTTTTGGTGACTTTTAAGTGTTTGATAGTTACATAGCTATTGGAGACAATGTGTTAATGATACTTAAATTTATATCGTTCTTTTAATATTATCAATTATGTATTTTTGTGGTGTTTTCTTTTTAGCCATCTTCTCCCAACTTACCTGCGTTGTAATTTTTCTAGTGCTCATTGTTTGTACTGTTATATTCTTACATAATATTTTATTTTGAATTTCAATTAGCATCTTGTGGGATTTGTATCTATGACCTTCACAGTACAGAATAGCTACTTGTTCATTGGGGATTAAAATTTCAAATTTTCATAATTAGCTGGTGTCCTTGGGATACTATTGCCTCTTTTATTTTATCAGCTGCGTGGATGGTTTTACTTAATATATCTTTTCTAATAAAATAATTTCCTTAATATATCTTTTCTAGAGTCTATCAACTCATTTCATTCAGAAAGAGATGTATAATCAATTGGGATGTTAAGTTATGGAACAAGGAGGAGCTCTCCTGTTTTTTATGATCTCTCCTCACTTTATTTAGTAAATTTTATACACAATTTCTATAATAGGTTTCAACTTTCAATATCTTTAATCACTGAGGTGTTTCCTTCGGGACATTGAGCTTTTAGGGCTCGTAATTTCTGATCTGATTTTAAACTTTAGAGTAGAGGAGACTTAGATATCATTCCTCAACTTCATTTTTTGGATAAACAGTGCAAAATTAAAAATGCTGACAACCCTATTTAGGATAGGATAAAAGAAAATGAGGAAACGAACTAGTGAGTATTTCTAACATCTATATTGAGAACTGATTAGGGTAATATCTCTCACAACTGATAAAGAACCGAAATAATCATTCCCACAATTACAACATATGCTGCCTTCATCTTTTATCGATCTATAACCTCCACCTTACACAATATGATCAGGGGAATAGGCACATTGCAACTAAGATATTAGTTGTCTCGAAATGCAGATAATTACTGCAAAAGTCAGGGTTCATTGAAATAGGAGAAACTACATGGTGCCTAACTGACGTGTCAGTGAATCATTATGCTATCAACTAACAAGCTAATCCAACTCCAAGTTGCCTTTCATCCGATACCGGCGATTCAGTCTCTGTGAACTATTTCTCCTATCAACTGCTGTTTCCGGTTCATCCTCATCCATTGTGCAAACTTCCACATCTTCAGTATCCACCGCTGCAATGCGAATGGCCAAGGCTTTACTGTGTGTAGAGTCCTTATTCACATTGCCCTGGCTCCAATTTAAGTCGGCAGAATCTTCTCCCAATGTCACATTCCCTGTTTTCCTTCTTGGTATGAAAGTGACTGTAGGAAGATCCTCATATTCATCATTCGATGAAGATTCCATAGGATTTGATCTATTCACCAACTTAAGAAAGTCCATGTAGGCCTGCCGATTAGATTCTTCATCTACGTCACTTAATGAATCAAAGGTGTAATGTGTATACCTTGATGGATTTCGTATATAATCTGGAACTGCAGAAGAAAAATCTTGAGCTGAACCAGTTTCCATTGAAACATATTTAGCTCCTTCAGACTCTTCCTCGCAATTATTCTTGCACTCAGGGTCAAACCGGACGCGCTTTTGTGACTTCGGATCTAACTGACCATCCTTCCTCTTTAGTATAGACTTCGGATTGATGCCATCCTCAGATGCACTAATTCGTGCATCTCCAACTGCTGGTTCATCTTTCTCAGATATCTGCAGAGAATCAACTTTCTTAGCTGCCTCTGCATCTTCTTTGAGCCTAAATTTTGCAGCAACATGATTTGCCCTCGGGTCCCTACTCACATCTCTAAATGAATTAGGGAGTACATTGCAAGAATCAACGTCTATCCCATAATCAAGTACATCATTCATATACAAGTGATCTCCACCCTTTACCCTGCCGACAGCCACTCTGTCATATTCATCTTCCTCTGCCTGCATACAATATCTAGTTTAGATAACTACCATCAGGAATTCAAATTCTGGCGAAAATCCAATAGAATAAAAATGAAGTATATACACAATCATTTCATATATGTTTATGTGACTAATCATTTCAAAAAAACTACACAACACCGACATACTTTTGCACCCACTGCCCAATTGTTCATGTTACTCTTGTTCATCAACTATCATTATACTACATCTACCAGTTCTTATCCTATAAACATCACCAAAACGAACTGAACATAACATTCAAATCACCTCATGGAATTGACTAAAACCCAGAAGCACTTAATCAAGCAAATCAACCATATAAGCATGAGAAAAAAA
>JAYMTT010000955.1:0-10856 GCA_036898025.1 Hypseocharis bilobata
TATCTCTTGGTGCATAGCAAAGAATTTTTTTCCCCGGCGGGTGACCCTTGGCTCGCCGTATCTTCTCCGGCAAATAGGATGAAGTTGATGAGAATAATCAGCTTCTCGGTGTGGGAGGAGACGGCGTTGCAGAGATCCATAAATGGGAATTTCAGATTCAAGATTAGAGAGAAAAAAACTGTGAGAGAGAGAGGAGGTGGAGGAGGAGGAGATCCGGATGAGATGAAACTTTTGTTTTCATTTTTTTATATTTCATTAAGGGTATAATTGGAAATTCATAAATACTTTGTATCTTAAAATGGAAATGGGTCATTTATTTAGAAACATCCATAATTAGTATAATGTTCATTCTTTGTGGAACAGAGAGAGTAACAAAATTGACTTATTTTCTTTCACAACAGTGACACATACATACACACACCTTCAACATTTGTTGTATTGTTAGTAGCTAAGCTATTTACGATATTTTCGACAGAAAAAAAGATGTCTCAATGATTCAATCAAATTCAATGGACGTCGCTGTAAATGAGTCTGGTAGGTGGTTTGGTCGCTGTAAATCAATAGTTGATTTTGATACAGTTCTCTTCAATCTTCTTTCTCAGTTAGGTGCAATTAGCTCTGAAATTTTCTCTCTTATTTTCTCACTTAATTTTCTCTCATGCCATACATAAAATAAAACACAATCATTTTCAATTTTTAATACTTGCCCATTTTTGGACCGATTTCATTTTACAGCTAGAAGTGTTTGTTTGGTGTTTTGGGCGTTTCTGGCTCTCTCTCTCTGTTGCTGCCGTTGTTGACCACGCCCTTTTATTGTTTGAATATTTACTCTTATATATTTTATAGACTAAGGCAGGAAAAAAAAGATTGTCTTGGTTTGTTAGTTTCCTGAGAAAATTTTAAAGTGGGTTTTGATTGTTTTCTGGAAAGTAGTGGACTTTCTTGTTGCTTTCGCTGTTTTGGTGATTGCTCAGTTGTTGGTGAATTGGGTTTCGTTGGGACAAATCTACAAACACTTGTAGGGCAACGCTGCTGCTGCTGTTGGAGTTCTGGAGCTGGGAAGGTTTTATTGTCTTCTGCTGTCTTTTTCCTGAATTGGGTTGGCTTGTTTTTGACATTTAAATAGTGGGTATCATCTGGATTTGCATTTCTCATTGCCATTGCCAAGATTTCAAGTTTATTTCAATTTGTTATAGCTAAATTGTTGTTGGGTTGCTTTTTATTACTTTGGAGTGATTTTTGGTTTCTGGGGCTTCTGGAATCTTTAATTTTTAGCTTGAGGGAAAAATGAAGGGGAAGGCTGGGATACCTGGAAGTCACTTTGTGTTGAACACAGGAGCCAAAATTCCGGCCATTGGGCTCGGGACATGGCAAAGTGGTGGAGACCTCTGTGTTGAAGCCATTAAAACGGCTTTGGCTGTAGGTTACGGCCACGTAGATTGTGCTCATCTTTATGGGAATGAGATTGAAGTCGGGGAGGCACTAGCTGAAGCTTTCAAAGGTTTGTTAAAGAGAGAGGATGTTTTCTTGACTTCGAAGCTGTACTGTACTATGAATTCTGTAAATAAGATTGAGAACTATGTTAGAGTTTCCCTCAAGAACCTTGGTGTTATGTACTTGGATCTCTATTTGATGCATTGGCCTGATAGCTCGGCATTTGGTGATGCTACTGATCCTCCTTCGAAGTCGGGGAGTGAGCGCAGACAGTTTTTGAATCGGCTGAAGAAAGCTTGGAAAGCTATGGAAGGTCTGGTTGAATTGGGTTTAGTTCGAGCTATTGGAGTAAGCAATTTCACCGTGCAGCAGCTCAAAGAATTGCTTAAATTTGCAAAAATCACTCCTGCAGTAAATCAGGTTTGCTCCCCCTGGCTCATTCTAATGGATTTTCAAATTTGTGATTTTAACAGATTTTATTAGTTAATTTCCACATATTGGTGAATAAAGAACCACAGCTGCAATGATAGGATAGGTTATTAAATAGTAACAGAATCTTGCCCAAGTAGTTGATTCACGATGATGGTTTAGAAGTGCAATCATATGTCATTTGACTCATTTCACTATGTTCATTTTGTTTTATTCATTGCTGGCCCGAAGGCTAGAAACTATGCAATCTATTCTTACTTTACGAAGTGGTTCTTTGCTGTTAAGTGTTAGTCATCTGCAGTTCAGAAGTTGGATCTAGGCGTAGATTCTGTTGAACAAACTTCCACAAGCTTAACTATTCTAGTTATAGATATCTTGCAATTTTTAGTTAAGGGCTTTGTTACTTGGACCTTTTATTTATTCGGTATTCTACTTCAGATGGATTTACCTTTGAAATTTAAAGTATGCATCAACGAGGAATATACTTTTTCTATAGAGAATATCTAACATACAAACTATGTAATTGAAGTTCACCATGTCAATATGCATCTTCCACCTCCCAGTCCCTCAATATTTAACTCAACTCAGCTATTTTTTGGTTGATCCATATCAGGTTGAACTGCACCCATTTTGGAGGCAAGATGAGCTCGTAAAATTTTGTCAGTTAAAAGGCATCCATGTATCTGCTCATACACCTTTAGGAGTACCTGCCACAAATCCAGGACCATCTGATAGTGGATCTGGTGGCGAAGATGAGCCTGGAACTCCTCGTATTTCATTTAGGAGATCAAGGTCTGTGCATGGGCCTATGCTGAAATTGTCAGTTGTTGCCGAGATAGCAAATAGACTCAAAAAGACACCTGAGCAGGTATTCACGCAGTTGTCCCTGTTTTGTTATTATTACTTCTTATCTGTCCCCTCTGAGTAACTGCGTCATTTTGATTATGTTTAATGTTTTCTATGTTTTCATTGTATATTGAATAGCCAATTGAATGTACTTATGTTCCACTAAACTGGAGACCATTGTGGTTTGCCTGTGTGGAGAAGGATGATAAGGCTTCATAGAGTTTTATGAGATAGTGATGAAAGAAACATAGGTTTTCCATCTTAAAATAACTTTTTTATATTTCCATCTTAAAATAACTTTTTTATACCCAAATAAATATAAGGTTCCAATGCCTTTTCATATTGTTGTAGGAAACACAAAATTTATGCAGCATATAAAGATAAATGCTAGCTTACATTGTGTACAATTGTGGTTGTAATACCATGACATACATTTAACACTTTACAGGAAATAACTATATCTTAAAGATTTATATTGATAGGTCTTGGGTGAATATTTATTCTCTTTAGCAATATAATAGTAAATGGTACTAAAAGAATAGACATAAGGATAGGTATGTTTGAAAAGAAATCGTAGTCTGAAAAAGAGAATTTCCCGTTCTTTCTTAACGTGCTTTGAATTTCCCTGGATAATTTTTAGTAAACTCTTTTTAATTTATTATCATTTTTTTATTGGTTTAACTACAAATACTACATATTTTGGTAGGTTGCAAAAGCAAAGCTGGATTTTGTGTATAACATCATGAATCTTCTTTTACCTACAGTTCAGTTGTTTAGCTATAGAAGCTCGCCATAGTTCCTTGAGACTCTTAAAATGACTTTTCAAACATACATAGAGAATACTTGTTAAGACCGTGATAAGTTTATCATCTTAGTGTCTGTCTCCAATAGCAGCTTCACTAGTAGTAAAGCGGATGTTGACAGTTTGAAGCTTATCTTTTGTTGCCGGTCAAAAGTTGCAGTGTCTAGTTTCTAACTTTACCAACCGAGGTTTTTCCAAGAAAAATAAAAATAAAAGAAGGAAAAGAGTGTCTCAGCGTGGAAACTACTTTCATGCTGATTTAGGCAACCTAAAGAGAAAAGGATTTAACATAAGAGTCTGATAATTTGGACACTGTCCAAGTCATCAAATCAGACATCTCTATTTGCATGATATTTGCATGAGTAGATTCTTATCTCATGTCAAGGTAATTGATGCTTACATGAATTGAAGTGTCATTGTACTTTGGTGACAGATATCTATTCATCTTGCTTGTGCTTTTCTTTGTTGGAAATAATTTTCTTTGAAGTTTATTTTACTCAAGAATTTGAATTTGCCCTCTTTTTCCTAGATATGGGTCATAGTTGTTATATTCACCTCTTGTGCGTAAATGCGCTGGGGCTGTCATACTGACACTGTAATGACATGGATGCTAGCAATTGGAAAAATAAGCAAATGATTTACTCATGTTTTGGGGCTGTTACACTCAACAGTGAGTTATTGCTGTGGAAGGTGGTCATTTATTTGTACAACTTATCTACTTTGAAAATTAAAGTTTGGTAAAGAGCTCAAGATTCTTGGTTTTACCGTAGAAGCAGTTGTTGTACATGGTAGAATATTTGATGGAGTTTCCAAACATTCAAGTCCAATCAGTAGTTTTTAGGATAAAAGGTCACAAAAATATTTCAGGTCTTTACCTTATTGTTCTATAAGATTTTCAAGTCTCAGCAATCTAAGCCTTTATCGTATATGTTGTAAGGTTTTTCTAGGGAAGTAAGTCTGGAAAAAGGTAAAAAGGAAGTTGATAAAGGAGAAGGCGAATATATCAAGTACTTCTCCTTTTTCTGCAGTGGTTTCATGGTCACAGCTCATGATACTTGTTGCTATTCTATATCATCATCGTTAAAGCTGCAAGCTCTAATGGGCTATCTCTAACCAATTTTGTTGTTTTTTTTTAATTTTTAGTGCTAGTTCTTAGAAATTTTGATTTTTCAGGATTTTAGAATTTTTTTACTAATATATTTGAGTGTATTGATATGAGAAATAATAGACTGGTTGAGGGTGGAGATAAAGATTAACAGCAAAGAGTCCATATTAGATTGCTATAGGACAATGTATGGTTTCTAATCATACAATTAGAGTATGAGTAAAATTCTAAGACATATATCCCTCAAAAAATCAAAAATTCTAAGACATATAGATCACTTACTTTTATAGATACATTCTTTGAAGCTTCGGATCTAAGGGTATAGTATTTGGAATAACTCCTGACTATGGATATCATATAAATTAGGAGCTCATTCTATAACTTGTAAACTAGGTAATGGTATGTGCTGCTCTAATTATATCCATAGAATCAAAGCCCTGCCCATGTGGTATGTAGGCATACAGCATCTTCGTTAATTGGTTGTCCAGTCGATATTTGCGTTAAATAGGCCTTCCTCTTTGTCCTAGCACTACGAAATTTCACACCCTGACATTTCCAAATTGATTATCCACTGTCTTGGTTGCGACAGTGATGATGTTTCCCTCTTGCCCACAGATAATTACTGGCTAACATCCCAAATAGTATCGACTTCACTTCTCTTGTTTTCAGGCATTAGATTAGAAAGATACTGGGTCTAAAGCTTGGAATTTATAGTCCATAACTGTAGTGATAGTGTCCTGCTGAATGTTAGGGTTGATCAATTTCATTGGTTATGGTCACTTGGAACACCTAGAATCTTGAGTGTATCAAATTAGTTCATGCAGAAGTACAGTCACTTCTACTCGAACAACGAACCTTCAGCAGGTGGTACGGTTGTTTATCCGTTTATTGAAAAAACTTTTTACAGAGCTAAGAGAGAATGGTTATGCTCACTCGGAACACCTAAAGTCTTGAGTGCATCATTTAGTTCATGCAGATTTGCAGTGACTTTTATTGGAAGTACAAATTTAGGTTATACACTTATTTATCCATTGAGAATCACATTTTCTGTTATCTTACTATCCTTTTCTCTAGATGTGTTCAAGCAAATAATAAATTTCTGTGGTAGAGCAGGCTTCATCATATCTCAAAGGCATTAAACATATCTTCAACCATTTAAATGTGCTATTTAAAATTCTTCACCATCTCAATTTGAATCATATTTATATATTGATAGTATAACAGAATCATGTGCAAATCAGTATTTGCAAACTAGTGGTCAATTACCCAACAAGGTGTTAGGTCAAAAACTTCCTTAAATCAGTCATATAATTTTTATTTGCTTAGCGTTTCATTTCATGTTTCTGCTAACTTGAGTCATGATTACAATTGGTGGTAGTAGTAGTAGATCATTAGGTAAGATGTTTAAATATTTAGTTTCCTTGCTGGTAGCTGGGGTGCGTAAATCTTTTGGAATACAAGTTCCACATGAGTGACCTTGTTTTTATTTTATTGTGGTCTGCTTTTGGAAAATGTCTGATATAATCAATCGTTAGATCATGATTTCTCTTACAAATGGCCGTGCATGCATAAAATATACTATTAAACACTTAAATTTGCAAAGCTCCATTCTGTTAGAACCTTTTTTTCTTTCCTGCTCAATTCATGCTTAGAACTTCAATCATTTTAAGCCTGAAAATAGAAAACTACGCTTCGTGCAATATGGGTGCTAGGCAATAATTAGGAACTTGACAATTTAGAAAAGTTAGACGTAACAGGCATGATTTAGCCTGTACTTTCTCTTCTCTTTTTAACTGTTAATGAAAACACTGCTCATATATTCTTTCCCTTTTCACTATGCTCATACTTAAAGTCATATATTGGTTTGCTATTCTGCTGTAGGTTGTTCTGCGATGGGGGCTGCAAAGAGGGACGAGTGTCCTACCTTGTAGCCTGAAGCCTGACAGGATAAGGAAAAACATAGACATCTTCAGTTGGTCTCTTTCAGATGACGAGTGGGATCACTTGAACCAGATCGAACCCCAGGTTTGTTTATTTGGAAATGGTCCTCTAAATAGTCTCTCGGAGAGTGGCTTTACATTCGGAAGTGGTCCCCTTCAAGCTGTGCATGAATTGGAAGATGACATGGAATCCAATGCTTGATGTGATAACATTTTCTTGTGTGATTATGTGCCATAAACTTTCCTCAAAGAAATTATTATGTTTGTTATATGTCATATGCCCCAATGTTTGTTTGATTTTGGTTGTCACTTCTGCGAATGCTGAATAGAAAATCAAAGGAGCATTGTCAATTGAAATGGCAATTATTTCTTTCTCAACCAGATTTGATTGGTTCTCCTTTTTACCTGTGACTGAGTACTTTATGCTCAGCTTCGTTGTGTTCCTCTTTTTTCTATCTAATATTAATAGCCAATGCCTTTGTAGTGACCTCATAAACTACAGTTTTTGACACATTTTTGTTAGGTGGATTAAAAGGCTACTTTTCAAAATACAATTAAATATTTTATCTCCTAACCATACCATGAACTTTGCCATTCCTTTATAACCACATATTGAAAAGAATCACAGACTTTGCATTCATATTTTCCTAGCTTTTCAGGAACTAGAAATATTCTGATTGAGCACCAAGCAAGTTTGTGACTTTTTTTAGTTGTGGATAGCTTTCTCATTGGCCAAAAGCGCGTTGGATGAAGACGCAGAAGCGATTCTGCCCTTCCTACCGTGAAGACAAGCACACCCTTAATTGTGATTAATAATATTATTTTAATAAAAAAACTCCACTTTAATTAAGATAAATTAGTGAAAAGAATCGGGCTTAACGCGGTTTCTATTGATCTTAATGCTGCCTTGTCAATTAAGGAAAATGGAAGACTTGGACAAAATGTAATGGCTGAAGAATCCCATCCTAGATCTCCTTTTGAGCCTACCACCTTGCTGAACAACTAGTTGTGTAGTTGCCAACTTTTCCATCAATGTTCTTGTTGAATATTGTGGCTGGTTTTGTTCAAGTGTGTGTGTGTGACTGTTTCGAGTAAATATATCAGTAAGGTTGCGGATGTACCAACCGGAGGATTTGCAGGTTATGCAGGCATATCCTAATCCTATCCTACCAGATATGGTTGGAATTTATACTCAGACACACAACTTGCAAATCTTTACTTGTGATAGGAATAGGCACCATAAGGTCCATGCTTGAAATAAAATCTGGAATATGTAGGATTTTATAAAATCGACAGTAGTTTCAAATAAACCAGTTTTACGAGGCATGTATAAGATTCATCGAGAGGTTTGTAATATGATCAAAAGGGACTAAATAGCGAGAGATGCTTAATACATGGTGCTCATTTGAAGATTGCTCGAATCTTCATTGGAGAAAAAACAGAGGGAAAATGCATTCTGCTCATATAATGCACAAGACTGAGTATTTAGAGTAAATAATCCATCTAAAGATATGGCATAATAAAACGTAAATCATTGTGATCCAAAGACCAAAATATAACAAAATGATAGTTCTTGTGAAAGGAAATATGTGTTTCTTGATGAGATAAGGCAATTATTCGAGTCACAATCCGAGCAATGTCATTAATTCAGCCAACATATTCCAAGTGACACAATTCAACCCAAAACTTATCAGCCAACATGAAACACTCAAGACATGTGAAAACATGAATGAATCAGCAATCGACGGAAGGAAATTTAACATGTAAAAGAAATCTAATAATACTCGCCAAGATTGAGATACAATACTTGGAAGAACGATGGATGTGCCACAAACAAGAATGATCAACAAAAGGTGACTGCAAAGCTCTAAAACCAGAATTCATAGTTGATTTATTTTCTTTAGTTTTATACTGCTGAGTCACAAGTTCACACATTTGATGATTACATGCAGTCCAGGGAAAAAAACTTCTTCATTGTCCACCAAAGAACCAGAAAGATAAGTGTTTTTCTTCATCTGTTGGTCTACTCAAATTTCTAACCAAAGTTTTGACTTATTCTTAGACTAGTTCAGTCCTGTTTCCAGCCTAAAACCGGTCTGAGATGACTTCTTGTATTGTTTTCTTGACAAACCCTATTCAAAGCACCAATACCTCACCCATTTAGATCATCTAATACAAAGTCAATACAAAATTCTAAGATGACGTGAGACCACTAAAATTGCACCATCTGACTAAAGATATTATAAACCATCTGACTAAAGATATTTTATAACGTACATATGAATGTATGTCTTGTGTATAAAGTAAAACGTATACACAAAACATACAGAGATATGATCAAAATTAAAAGCTTCCGAATTATGCATATCTGCAACAGATTGAGTTCAGAAATTTTATTTTACACATGCTTGAGAGCCAATAATTTCTCTTTAATGAAGTAAGAAACTAATGTTGAATATAAAAACTTACATTGTTTAAGGTAATTGGTCTTGTTGCTTTGGTAATGCCATGTCGGAGAACAGCAAACTCCCAGAAACCCGAGAATTCAGGTAAATATTTATAACTGTATCACCACTTATAATATGCAAAAACACCAATTTATGGGGGTCACAAAGGAACTTCATTATCAATGGATATACAATATTTCTAGCTGCACAACCAGAACTTCCCATGGTTACAAAAGAAAGTTATATGTTGCTGCCGACATTCTCAAGCCAAGAAACTAGTTGCTGAGTTGAAGGCCTCACTTTAGGGCATTCATTTAAGCAAAGACAAGCTATCTCGAGAACCCGTAGCATTTCCTTATCGCGCTCCTTGTCATATATGAATGGATCAAACACTTCAGTTTCCCTTTTCTCCTTCTTCATCTGAATCGCCCAAGAGATCAAATCCCGGGATCCTCTCGGCTTACAGATATCCATAGGCCTTCTTCCAGTAAGAAGTTCCAGGAGAACTACCCCAAAACTATACACATCCCCTTTATAAGTAGCAACAGATGCTTGGCCATACTCTGGAGGAATGTACCCTAATGTCCCAACAAGATCGGTGGTCACATGGGTGTCTTGAGGAAGTATCAGTCTTGCAAGACCAAAATCAGCTAAGTGTGCTTCAAAGTTCTCATCTAAGAGGATGTTACTTGACTTGATATCTCGATGAACGATATGTGGCTCACATGATTGGTGCAAGTAAGCAAGCCCCCTTGCTGCTCCTTGAGCAATTCGAAGCCTTGTATCCCAATCAAGTGAGGATGCGCCATCAACTTTTTCATGTAACCAATAATCCAAGCTGCTATTTTCCATGAATGAGTATATTAAAAGCCTGTCACTTTTGTACACGCAGAACCCTTGAAGACGGACAAGATTAGGATGCTGAGCTTTGGAGAGGGTTTCAACTTCAGCATGGAATTCTCTGTCCATCTGACCACAGTCACCTGAGAGCCGTTTGATCGCGACCTTCCTACCATCTGGGAGGGTGGCTTTGTAAACCAGGCCAAAACCCCCACATCCAATGATATTTGCTTGGTCAAAATTGTTGGTAGACTTCAAAAGATCCTCAATGGAGAGCCCTTTATCATTTTCCTTGTTCGGGAACAAAACTAATTCTAGATCTTTATCATTGTCGTCTGCCTCCTCCTTTTCAGGATCAACCTCTCTTCGAGTATTTGTTCGCAACACAATCAAGAACAAGAGGGAAAGAAGAAAAATTGTGCCAAGTCCAATACCAACAGCCATTCCAATGACGACTCCTTTGTTTCTCTTAGACCTGTTAAGTGATACACCAGGGTCTTGGACAGAACATGAACGAGGAGCGTGATCACCACAAAGATCAGTCCCATCAAAGCTTGCATTTGGGAAGGTCTGAAACTGACCTCCTGAAGGAACGCTTCCACTGAGTTGATTGTATGCGACACTAAACTTCGATAGAAAAGTGAGCCTCACCAAGGAAGAAGGTATAGTCCCTGTAAGGTTATTGTGGGACAAGTCCAGAGTCTCTAAGCTCGTCATTCCTGACAAATTACTAGGAATGGATCCCGAAAGATTATTTTTTTTGAGATCCAAAATATGGAGCTTTTTAAGATTCCCAAATTCTGGCCAGATAGATCCATTCAGATGGTTGCAACTAAGGTCGAGTGTCGGTGGAAGGCTCGAGACTTGATTATACTGCAAACCTCTCGTAGTTACATTCCTTTTCATGAAAAAGGGGAAATCAAATGGCTCCTCCAGTGTTATATTCCGGTAAATGAGGCTCTGCAATCCAGTGATGTTCTTTGGGATCTCCCCAGTGAATGAGTTGTTCGACA
>JAYMTT010000956.1:0-10855 GCA_036898025.1 Hypseocharis bilobata
GAAAAAGGGATAATATAGTCTACACGACAGAAGATGGACGGTATCAATGTGGCTTTCGCGGGTTTCGGTGGGTTAAGTCAACTAAGGCGACGTGTGATGATTGCCACGTAGAGAAGGGCCAGGACAAGTCTGATGCCCCTAATAATTGACTTTCCTTTCTAACAAAAAGAGTACAATATAAAAATAAAATAAAATATACGATAATATGATAATTGTGGAAAGGAAAATTGATGTGTTTTCATTTCTTTTCTTTTCTCTCTCTTAATAATAATTTTGATTAAACAAAATTTTGGGCCACCATCTAAGCGGATATGATCAAAGCTCCAAACACATCAAAATTCTATTCCCCCCGCTCCAAATTTATTGATTTGGACATAAATATAGGTTTGAAGAAATTATGAGAAATAAAAGAACTATCTGAGTTCAAATTTATATATAGGTTTTTTTAGTGTGTGCTCAAAGGGCATAGGTTAACAAGCCAATCATTTTTTTTAATTATGGAAAGATAATCATATCAAAATTATTTACATTTAGGCACCATTCGTTTAGAAAAATAAAAAATCAAAAAAATTGAAATAATGAGATTTCAAAACACTACATTTGAATTGATAAGATTTCAAAAATTTCACCGAATTTACGTTCGTTTAAGTGATTTTTCAATTCCCATTTCTTGAAATCTTATCAATTCAATGTAGTGTTATTCGAGCTGCTAGACACTAGATAGAGAGTATTTCTTCGCTATTTCGCAGTTCAATCTTCGCATAATTTATTTGTCACATTGTAGTAAGCTTGTAATATGAAGGAGTTTAGTTTGTGTATGAAGTATATCATAATTGATTGATCAGAAATTCGTTTCAGTTTTGTTTTGGCAATATAATTAGAATGCTATAATAATCAAGTATTTCTATTGCTTGTATGCAGGCTAAGTGTGGATAAGTTATGGCATCTTCTGACGAAGAGGGTGAAATTGTCCCACAGTACATCACAAATTATCATTTTGAGACTTTTGTCAATGAACAGAAAGAACCTGTTTCGTTCTCCATTCTGCCTCTTCAGTGGAGTGAGGAAGAGGTGCAAGGTGACTGTGAAACCCAAGTTTTCTTACTTGGGAGTGCAGATGATGGGCTTCTGAGCCTTCATAAGCGGGTAGTTGCTTGGAGGTTTGAAATCTCTTATGTTCAGCCTCAGATTGCGGTACTTACTAAGGACAATAATTGGGTAAAACTCCAAAGCCCAAGGAAGTGTTTTGAAGATGTCATTAGGAAAACTTTGATCACTATCCACTCGCTTCATTTTCTGAAGAGGAATCCAGAAGCATCTGGAGAAATACTATGGAACCATTTGCTGAAAGTCTTCAGGTCTGTATTTTGATGTAAACATTCGATCTCCTACGTGCTGTGAGCTTAATGATCACTAATTTGTTTTGCAGTTCATATGAGGTTCAACCTTCTGAAAATGATCTGTTGGATCACATGCAGCTAATCAGAAAAGCTGCTGAAAGAGATAAAGATTTGGGGCAATCTAAGGTTTTCGGCACTTACTTCCTATCGTATCAGAAAAAAGCATATTTTTTCTTGTTTTTCATGCATTAAATTGCTGGATGGAACTCATTATTAAAATATTTAAATTGCTACTAGAATTCAAATAGTGATTTCTCTCCTCTATACTCGTGCGTATATGTCCATTCTTGTAAAAATTCTGATCATCAATCTCTTGAACAGTATCTGACTTCTTTTATGGAGAATCCTAGAAAAGATAAAGCTTTTGATGAGGTCAGGGCAAGCAGGTTTTTGTACTTCACCTCCATTTCCTCATTTTATTTTGTGCTGCAATTCCATCTTTTATCTGAAGTTGGTGTTCTTGGTTGCTTTATCAGGATGTTCAAACCTCAAAGAAATATCACTTTATAAATGACAACGATGAAGATGAGGTTGAGGATGATGATGAAGATGAAGATGAATCTAATTTCTTTGATACTGTTTGTACAATTTGTGACAATGGTGGTGAAGTTCTATGGTATGACCTTAATTTTTTTAACTTTGTCTAATGTTTCTCTTTGACTATTCCTGCCACCTTGATTTGGTTGCTTTAGCATTGAGCTCACATATAATCTTTTAAAGCCAGTAATGTATGTGTACATAGATACTCTTTGCATGTAAAATTTGCATCTGTTAGTGGAATATGTAATGAGAAATTTGTATTTTGGAGGTTACCTTTTTGTTTCATCAGAACTAAAAAAATTTGGGCTCAATAATTTGGTGGAACATATTACATTCACATCAATGAACTTTAGTTTCGAAACAAAGTGTTACAATAAAAACTCTAGTCAAGTAAGACAAGATTTGGATTTTCTAGATCTCATAATAATAAAGGCCATACATAACAAAATTTTGTGTAGTTGATCAAATTTCTAAGTACATGTATAGTAAATATTTACAGTCATGAAGGTGGGAAGTGTGACAGAAATATAGGCTTTTCTGTGTAGAAAAGTATTTTGTCTGTGTTGTACAAGAAAAGAATGATTTAAGTTGAAACATCTAATTAAACAAATAACTTGTTGACAGTGATATTAATGCTTCCATTAAATTCATTCATTCATTGTAATTTTCAATAATTTTTTTGTAAATTCCTTTCCAAAAGGAAATGTAAATTAGTAATATTTTTGCTATTTACTTTTTCTGCTTCATCAAGCACAATTAAGATTGTCCGTCATCTTGTCCTTATTTAGTTTGAGGAATCTGTTACAAGAGAACAAAGAATTACTACTTTGCGACTTTAGAAAGAAAGGAATTTTGATCAGTGATTTTGGAGCGAGTGTCATCTGGTTTAAAAGATTTACATGTATGTTTGGATTGCAACTTACTTGTGGTGGGTGATTGAGGAATTAGTTTCATAGGTTATTGTTCTTTTCAATCTCTTATTCAGTATGGAGTGTGCTCCGCTCTGAGTAAGGTCTCTGATTGGCATTTGGTGGATTAAGGCTGCCCTCCATGTAATAATGTTTTCTTTTTCCATGCCCATTCTGTTGTAGCATGAGTTTGGGATAGCTGAAACTTTAAAAGCTTCCCCCCAACAAGTTTGGTGAAGTTGTATATTAGCTTCTTTTGGAAAACTATTAATGCTTGGTAAAACTGTGCAAAAGTCGGTTGACCTTTCTAAATTGCATCTTCCACCGAGAGGACTTTTCATGTAAAGTTTTTTTTTTTCCCTCAAAAAAAAAAAACTTTAATCTGTTTTGATATGATACAGTTGTCAAGGCAGTTGTATGAGATCCTTCCATGCATCCATAGACACTGGGGCAGATTCCCTGTGTGCAACACTTGGCTATACTCGTGCTGAAGTTGAGGTATGAGTCTGCTATGTATTTGTGATTTTGTTTGATTCTTTTTCTTTTGTTGAATCACAGTGATTGTATGAGCTGTGCTTGGTTGCATGCAGGCAATGCCAAACTTTATGTGTAAAAACTGTTTATACAACCAGCATCAATGCTTTGCTTGTGGCATCTTGGGCTATTCTGATATATCTTCTGGTGCAGAGGTACACTATGATGACAACTTAGAACCATTTTGTAATTTATTTGTAGACTTTACTTCTCCTTTTAGTCTTATTAGTCAGTCATAAGCATAACATGCCTATGCCTACTGGTATTAGAAGTATGAGTGAAATTATCAACTAGTTTTCTTTATTTTTATTTTGTTTTTATCAAGGTGAACAGTCTAGTACCTCTTCATTTACTTTGTAACTTCCATCCCAAAAGAAGAATTAAGGAGAAAAGAAAGAAAGGAGAAGAGAAGAGATAAAATATTCTGTAAATAGGTTTGTTGAATTCATAATATCATAATTACACCTTATTATTTGAGGAATCAGGAATCATATATCCTACTTAGTGCTTGTACCATCGAGACAAAGCTTAATCTATTCGAATGTTGTGCATACTAACTCTAGTGTCCGAGGTACTACATTTTATCTGTCTTCCCAACAGCATAGTGGAGTGTTCCGCCACAGCTTCTATTAGAGGACCACTTCAACTAAAAGCTTAAGCTGATAGTTGAGGGCCCAAGAATTGGTTTTATGCTCTAACACGTCCCCTCATGTGCAAGCCCATTGTGGCTTTGCACGTGGCGCCCAAGCACAAGCCTTCCTCTTACCTTGTGCTGGTTTTTTAATTCAAAATTGGATAGTGCCCAGGATTCAAACACGTGACTGCTAGGTCAACAAGCTCCAATACCATATAAGAGGACCACTTCAACTAAAAGCTTAAGCTGATAATTGAGGGCCCAAGAATTGGTTTTTATGCTCTAACAGCTTCTGATATACTGTTTGCAGTACGAAATGCAGCATTGAAATATAAATTATACACTTGGCAATCTCGATCAAGTTGCAAGACAAGTCAGTCTTCTCCAGAATGATTGCAGACTGGATCATATGATATCACTTCACAACGTTCTTATGAAGTGGAAGGGTTTCTGAGTTAAATTTGAAAGTCAGTTGTCAGATGGACTGTTGCAAGGACTCCTAACATCAAACTGGGAGTTTCCTGGTGTCGAATATAATTTTTACTGCCATATTCAGCCATAGTTGGTAGTGATATTGATCATGAAACAGTTCTGGTTTAGTTGCAAAACGGTTAGCTTACCCTATAAACAAGGAGCACGCTTGCACATTTAGTTATGGCGTCTAGTCAGGATGTTGTTATATGTACATCAGGAGGGTTTATAGCACTGGGCTACGCATAAATTTGGTTGGCATATGGATTGAGGGGAACCTAATTAACCTTTTCCACGTTTTCTTATCAGAATTTCTTATTTTAGTGCCTTGGTTTCTGTTATTAGAACTGGTTTAGCTATAATCAATCACGATATCTGTATCTTTGTACAGTCCTCATAATATTAGTTTTCAGGTGTTTTTTAGAACTTTAGGTTGCATATATATTGTTCTGCATCACTAACTTAACCGTTTATTTGCACTCAAGGTCTTTCCTTGTATTGCCGGAGGTTGTGGCCGTTTCTATCATCCAAAATGTGTTGCAAAACTGCTCCACCGGGCAAATGAAACTCAAGCAGAACAACTTCAAGAGAAAATTGCTGCAGGGGAAGCATTTACCTGTCCTTCCCATAAGTGTTCTGTCTGTAAGGAATTTGAAAATAAGAAGGACCATGACTTGCAATTAGCAACATGCAGACGCTGCCCTAAATCATATCACAGAAAATGCTTACCCAAGTAACCCCTGACTGTTTTCACATCCTTTATGTAGCTTGCAAAAGATTCGTCTAAAAAGAAGCCATGTCATCTTTTGAAGTTTTAACATCTGGTTTGTGATCTTTGGCTTTTTTCTGCAGGAAGATTAGTTTTGAATATAATGAAGAAACTGGTTTAAGGGCTTGGGATGGTTTGCTACCAAATAATCGAGTTCTGATATATTGCCTGTAAGTTGTCTTCTATGCATTTATGTTCTCATAAAATTTATTTTTGGAACTTCTTCATCACACGCTAACAGTGTTGTACATTATTTTTGGAACTTCTTCATCACACGCTAACAGTGTTGTACATACTTCGTTATGCTGACTAGGAAGCATAAGATTGATGGAGAACTTGCGACTCCAGAAAGAAACCACTTAATATTTCCTGAATCTGAAACAAAAAAGAGGAAATACAGTTCAGAGTTGATATCCAGCAAGGAGATGGTTGCTTCAAAAAGAAGTAAGGTTTCTGAAAATTTTGCAATAGAAAGACCTGTAGCAAAAATGTCAAAACCTTTTGGAAAGGCAGGCAGTGGCATTGAAGTTCATGAATCTACAAAAGAGATTGAGAAAAGATTTTCTAGACAAGACTATAATCCCTCAAAGAAACCAAATATCTTGGATATGACTAGAAAAACTTTGAAGGACAACAGTAAGCCTACACCAGAGAAGGTTCCTCGGCTCTTCACTACAGAGGAAAGCAAGTTATCCTTCAGAAATAGTAATTCATCATTAAATATTGGCTCTTACCAAGTCAAGTCTAAGCAGCACAGCGGTAAAATCAAGAATACGGTTTCAGATAAGTCAATGCTGAGAAAAACTAATAGTTCACGGCCTTCAGATGATGCAGAGATGGAAAAGGAGTGAGTTTGCTTGTTATATAACTATAGCCTTGCCTTACTGCTTCTCTTCGTTTAAGAACTTTACATTAAAGTTCCATTGCATAACATTTGGACTTGATCTACACTTTTGATACAGTATACTAGCTCTAATGAAGGGGTCCACTGCTTCATTTGATGTTGAAGAATTCAAAAGGATGAAGAAAGTACCATCTTTATATGCAGGCCACTCAAAAAATATGGTGGACAAGAACCTTACACTAGGAAAAGTGGATATGTCTGTAAAGGTAAACTTGTCATCTGCTAAATGTGGCAGCTAATGATGGTTTAATTTGGAATTTCAAAACTTTTGTTGCGTTCTTGTAGCTGTATGCTGTTCCTCCTTGAATGACTGTCATATATGCTTGCAGGCTGTTCGAGCAGCCTTACAGAAGTTAGAACAAGGATGTAGCATTGAGGATGCAAAAACTGTGTGTGAACCAGATCTTCTCTATCAGATATATAGATGGAAGGTTTAACCATATACTACCTAATTAATGTGATTTATACTTGCATTGTATTTTGCTACTCAATTTCTTGATAAGTTGTTTGTTGCTCCATGATGTACTTAGTCTGTGATTCCAAGTAATTAAAGCTGAAATGCTTTCCTCGGTCATGACGGTCTCACAAAATACATTTACATGCATGAGACAACATTTAGTAGCTAGAGAAGAAGGTTTTAAGTAAATAAATAAATAAATTGACTATATGTAGGAGCTTAGCTGCAAATGTACTGGACATTTTAGTACATAAATGAATCGCTAAATGTAAAATAAATCACTGTGGAGACTTTTAACAGTGACTATATCGGGCTTTGTGGCATTGCAAGTTAAAGCCTATATATAGATTGTAGAAAACTCTTAACTGTGATTTACGATTACTTATCTTCATTATGATAAACAAAACGTTCCCTCTGCGCATGTTGAGTGAGCTTTCTCTTTTTATTTGTCTGAATATGTTTATTAAATCTATAACTTTCCCACATTACCATTGAACTTAAACTAAGATAAAAGCAATTAATACAAAGGGAAATTCTGAAAAAAGAACGAAAGAAATGCTTAAAAAGTTTAAGATGTCATTGCATTAATAGGCTTTTCATAAATATTGTGCCATTTCAAACTAGGATGTTTTGTTTTTGGACAGACGAAGCAACATGGTACTACCTCGTAATCTGAAATATGATTAAAACTTATGGTTAAGTGCTAAAGTAACTCTGTTTCCCAGTTTCATATAAGGTGAAACATTCATGTCAAATCTATTTTACTTCGCGCCAATACTAATTATCGTTATAATATATGCATCTCGCTAAGCTGTTTGTATCATGTAAATACAGTCTTTTCCATAATTTTTGCCAAGAATCTTATCATATATATCTACAAAAACTTTATTCCATTTATTGAAAGGAACCTACATTTTCTTAACTTTGGTTTTTCATTTATTCTGTTCAACAAGCTAGTTGGCCAGGTATTCATGGTGCAGTAAAAGTTTTAATTTCTGCCACTGCTATATATGTTTACTGAACAGTTTCTGATTCCAAAGTCCTAATGGAACTGTTTATCAGATGCTTAATTTTGTTGGAGTTAGCTAGTAACTGGTACAAAGAGTGATGTAAAAAACACTTTTACTGTCATGTTGTTGACTACTTGCTTTAAATCTGCAGAGGAGGTTACATGTTTATCTTGCTCCGTTTCTCTATGGGATGCGCTATACATCCTTTGGTCGCCATTTCACAAACGTGGACAAGCTAAAGGAGGTTTGATGACTTTCTTTACATTCTTCCTTGTTAGTAATTAGCTGAACTGAACTCCAGGAGATTTCCAATCAATAGCCATTACACAAGAAGTCAAGGAGTAAGATAATTGCCTTCAAATAATTATACCAATTTGATCCGCTAAAAATAAAATTTCAGTTTCAACGCCGGAATGGCCTTCATCCATAAGGATGGAAAGCTTCTTGAAAGAAATAAATTAAAGATTTAGAGACATGATGGTTGCTTCCTAGGAATTTCCCCAACTCTGATGGATGATTGGTTATGAACAGTGTTCTTGTTTCTTCATTACAGATTGTTGATTTCTTGCTTGATTATATTGTAGTCTTTTTCTGCGTATGCTCAAAAAGGATTTGGCTGGTTAGTTATGCTTAACAGGACAAAACTAATTGCTTCAGTTTTATTATGCAGATTGTTAATAGGCTCCACTGGTATGTCAAAGATGGTGACATGGTAAGATGGTCTTGTCCTTTCTTCTCCAGTTTGGTTATGTTCTGTCATATTTGGAAAATATTTTATAAAATTAGCATGTTTTCTAGTGAAGAGTAACTTAATAACTACTTTTCCCTTTAGATGTAATGACTGAAAAGTCCAAACTCCAAAAATGTAACTGTTTGTTACCTCTTGCATTTCTAGTTGAGTCATTTTGCCTCCCTTAACATGGTCCAACATGAAAATCTAGGAATAACGAGTAAGGATCTTTCATGTTTTTGAACTTTCAGTACAAGAACCTCGTATTTCATAATTTTATCACAGCATTTTCAGGAAAACTGGAAGGTAATAATTGGTTGAAAGTTTCTAAATCTTTACCTCAACAAGACAATTGTTACAATTGATCAAGTCATTTTGACCCCCCTTAACATGGTCCAACATGAAAAACTAGGGCTAACAAGTAATTATCTTTCATGTTTTTGAACTTCCAGTTCAAGAACCTTATATATTTTCTTAATTTTTTCACAACATTATCATAAAAACTGGAAAGTAATAATTGATTGATAGATCCTAAATCTTTACCTCAACAAAACAACCATAACTTTTTGTTGCTAATTTGAGGGGAGTCATTATAGTGGACTAGTACGATGACAAAGCATTATGTCCTTTATGGTAGAATCAGAGTGCAAGACAGCTGACTAAACCCAGCAAATAAGTGTCCCCATGTGTTGTCTCTATGTTATTCATATTTGTTGTATTACTATGAATTGCTCAAAAGCCCTGACAACTGGATAAGTTGAAGAAATGGATATTTAGTGACTATCTTACCATCTTCTTCAATATTCTTGTTGCACTTTGTGTATGCTCTTGTACCTGAGATGTTTTTGGTCTCTTTCTTTATTTCTTTATTTTTTTAGTAGCTATATGCCATGTTTCTAATATGAATAGAAACTTATTAGTTTGTCTATAGCAGTAAATATCAAAAATAATTTTATAAACAAATTTTGGAACATAAACTATGTGAATCAAGAGCATAAACTATAGGGTAACAAGTTTTTGCTGCTGCTAGTGTTATTATTCTTCGTTTTCTATTTTGATTCTCAGCTTGGCTTTGTTTTTGCTGTTGTTTTCATTGATGTCCTCACACCTGAACACTACTTCCCTTGAAACAGATAGTCGACTTCAGCTGTGGTTCTAATGATTTCAGTTGTCTGATGAAAGAGAAACTTGAAAAAATGGGAAAGCACTGCTTGTTTAAAAATTACGATCTTATTCAACCCAAGGTAGACACTTTCTATTGCAATGTTTGTTAGCCTGTTTCATATTTGTACATCGGACCTACCGAGGTTCTGTAGTACTTTGGAAATTTTTTGTCATTGTGTCTATGTTTTTGTTTACTCTACAATTTCATTCTTGTTATCAGTTTTTGATTGAACGGAAATTTATCTTGATAGGCAGTTGGTATCATTTCTTTCATGTATAAGCTCATAGTGGACAATATGTGCTAAACATTTCCTATTATTGCAGAATGATTTCAGTTTTGAGAGAAGAGATTGGATGACTGTCCAGTCAGAAGAGTTAGCTCCTGGTTCGAAACTGGTAATTGACTGAAGACTTAATCTAAGATGTTTGGATATCGTGACTCATCTGTATATTTTTCACCGTTTCATTTATTTATTTTCATTTATTTATTTCTTCTTTTGTTGTTGTTGTTGTTTCTTTATGAGTAGATCATGGGGTTGAATCCACCTTTTGGGGTCAATGCATCTCTTGCTAACCAGTTCATTAATAAGGCACTTGATTTTAGTCCAAAGCTCCTCATTCTCATTGTTCCCAAGGAAACCCATAGGTAAGAACCTCTCTCTCTCTCTCTCTCTCTCTCTCTCTCTCTCTCTCTCTCTCTCTCTCTCATATTATTTTCCCCACTTTCCAGGCTGGACCAAAAAAGAGCAAGATATGATTTAATTTGGGAGGATGATAGGGCACTCTCAGGAAAGGTACCTAAGCAAGAAATCCGTGTTAGATTCTGCTTGATTTTTAGATGATGAACCTCAGAAGTGGCTGATTTATTTTTACTCTTCTTTTCAGTCATTTTACCTACCAGGCTCTGTTGATGTGCATGACAAGCAATTATCGGACTGGAACTTGAAGCCGCCACCACTCTATCTTTGGAGTCGCCCTGATTGGACTGCTAGTCATGTGGTAATAGCTCTAGAGCATGGTCACATATCCAAGGAACAAACCATGCATATGAAGGAAAATCTTGATAGTTTTCGTGATTGGCCACATGGCAGTATCTCTGGCACACTAGATGATGTTCCAGAATTTAACCATGGAAATGAAGAGTTTGGGACTGGATATAACAGAATCCAGGCTAGGTTTTCCACCAACCTAGCGAGTAGACAGAGAGACATGGATATTGGAGCAAATACTCCCCTAAATGGGTATGGTACATTTGGTTCCTTGCCAAATAGGAACTTTCCTCTCCCTCCCCCTCCCCCATCTCCCCCCCTTAATAAAAAAAGTTCTTCTGCATT
>JAYMTT010000957.1:0-10854 GCA_036898025.1 Hypseocharis bilobata
AAGATTAATGATAAGTTTGCTAGTTATTGACTTTTCACTTTCTACCCTTGTAACAAAGTTATAAATTTGTTAACAAATAACTACTTAAGAGATATCATTGAAAAAATGGAGTTTAATTTGTTATTAAAAAGGAAAGTGAAAAGTTATTGCTTGACAACTCTTTAAAAAAAACAAGACAGTTAAAGATAGATAGAGGGAATACTATATTGTGTGGACCTAAAATGATTTCAAATTTGAGTCAGGTCTGCAATAGAGGAGAGGCAAAGTTCTCTGGGAGATTTTATTAGAGTTCCTGAATCATTTCATAAGTGTTTTGTTTTCTGTAAGCTTAAGAGTTCAAGAGTCCATACAATAATCTGTGTTGTGTGCGCTTTCTGTAAGTCAGTATTAGAGCCTCTCAGGTGACAGCCATTTATAAAAGTTTATGCGAAGAATATAGAAATCTAGCAGTAAAATAGTTAGTAGAACTTAGCAAATGTGAAGAAGATGATCATTGGACAGATAAGTGTTTGAGGAAACTAAGAAAGGTTGTAGAAAGTTTATGAGAAGATAAAGAAAGGTTTAGGTTTAAAGAAGCAAGAGCTCAATTCAGTATAATCTCGGGACAATAAGTACTTAAAACGAGGCCCTAGCACAGAAACTAGAAGACAAAGCGTAGGACTGTCCCGTGAATGCCTCACATCACACGGGACAGTAGTTATCATTTTCTGACTCTTATCAATTCCCTTAATCAGCCCAAGTCAATCCTAATAGCTTCAACCAACCATCATCATTTCAATAATTCCCTTGGATACCAAAGTTCTAACTCAGAGGAATTCGTATTGTACGATTTTGCTTAGTAGAAGAAATTCAGTATAAGATTATATATAATGCACACAATGGCTTCAATACAAACTTTTACTGAACTACACAGATAGCTGGAGTCAAATTCCAGTCAATAACTCTACAATCTTATATGCCATCTACTAGAACACAGATGCACCAGCAACAGTTCTACGGCAGAAAATGATAAAAAGCTAAAAGATATGTTGATAGGAGATCTTCTATCCAATTCCTAGTTCACTTTAGCATATACACCGCACGAATTCTTTCTTTAACCATGTTAAGGAATGCTCTTTCTCTATACGGTCACAACTTGCAAGTCTACTATACCGTGTAGTCTACTTCAGTCACCTCCTCAGTTAGAACTTAGACGTAATCAACCAGCGATCCATGCATGTACTCTGATTGCCAGTCGTGGATGCAGGTCCCTTAGACAGGAGACTCGCTGGATGAGTCGGTCTGCAAAGAGTGTTTGAGAGATGGAAAGAAATAAGATTTCGAACCAACATGAAGTTCTTTACTATGATGGTAAACCGCATGAATAAAGCAATTATGGAATACCTGATCATTGTTTGAATCATCAGTCATCATTCTCTTCGTCCTTTTTGGACTACAGATACTGCTTGCCTTCTCTCCTTCAATATATTCTCCAACAAAGTTCTGATCTGACATTTCTGTATGAATCAACAGTTTCCTTATCGTCACAGCAGCTTAAAGAGGTAGAACTTAAGAAAAATGGAAGTTGTAAATGATCAAACTATTGGCTATGGCATATGTGACCATATTTCAATGCTAGAGAGAACATATTTATTTGCAGTACTGAAATGATCACAGTATATAAGTACACAGAAAAACAAAATACTCGTGTTCATCATTAAGATAAATGTGTTGCAGATAGCAAATGGAATCATCATAACGTTACTATGGAACAAATTCCATTGTCCTTCTGATATCAAGTTAAAAACTACCTAAAACTTTGATAGGATTAACGATGTTCCAAACCCACAATAGAAGGAGAGACACAATAATGACACCACAATCCCATTAACCGGGAAAAATGGTGCAATCAGGTAATAGTCAACTAAGATAATATGGTCATCTAACACGAAGACCGACAAAGCACAAGGAACGAGCTTCTGACATAAAACTCTGTTGGCAGTGTCGTCCAATAAAATTGACTCATAAATATCTTTTCCAGTAAATGCAAATTTGGGAAAAAAGAATAAGGGATATATTCCAGTAAAAGTACAAAAATTTAGATGGTAGGTACCATTCTCTCTGCCCTCCATATCTTGATCACACCAATGATCTTGACGAGGGTGAAGATGCTTGGAAGTAGTAGTTAATTCACAAGAAAAGACGTTCTTCCCTCTCGATTTTCTTTTACTATTCATGGACTTGGCACTTTCTTGGAGAGTTGGGTCTGCTACAGCTTGGTGCTTGGATCCAGGCCTGAAATGCTGGATCCATGGATTTGCCACGAGATCATGAGACCCATTTGCTTTGTTCGGTTGAAGTTCAGCTTTTTCATAGCCGATCTTCTTCCAGCAGCCACCTTGGTAAACCTTGAACTGAAAATAGACACTAAAAAGTGTAAGAACAACAAATTGATTGATCAATGGAGAACATACATCTAGCAAGAGAAATAAGGCAGCGCAGAGAAGAGTGGAGATCAGGCTATAACCTGACCAGAAAGGGTGTGGGTATTGCATTGCGTTTCCCTTGACGATCTTAGATCCGACGAATTTTCCTTCTGTGAATGCCGGCCAATGAAGCCAGTGGAAGCATATAACTGATTTACAAATGTTGCTTCCATACATTTGAGGTACAAACTGTGTTTCTCATCTGTCCATTCTGCAGGCATAGAGACTTTTGTCTCTAGAGTGTCCTGAAATACAATTCCAGTTTAGACAATCAGAAATCCTCAAGTAGAGAAAGAAAAAATAAGTCTTCTGTTCACGAGCTTTTCTGACAGACATATGAAGCAATAGAAAAATATTGACTAAAATCAAGAAATATACTATAATGAAGACCTAAAATCCAAATTTATAACACTTTTGTCAAATATTATAAATGCATTTGCTGAATTCAGTAACACCGACAATCTTGTGGTGACAGGAAAAAGCCTGCTAGCTTAGCTCCTAGAGTAACCATTTGGTGTAGTGCCTAGAACTGGTTTCAGATCACAACACAAACTTAAAAACTACTTTTATTAGAAGAGAACAATTTTTTTTTTCTCTGTGAAAAAGCATTGATTAATGGTTTTGTGTATCTTTAGTTGGCTAAACTGATAATCGGAACTTACATCTTCGGCGGTTAAATTAACCCTGCACTCTTCCCCCTTTTCCTTCCCGCCCAATTACTGAAGAATCTACACAGAGAAAACCTATGGTATACAATCCTGAAAAACTGACCTCCTTTTCCGTAATCTTCTTGCATCTCAAATACAATCCTGATAACATGAATGAGCCAAGCATAATAGCTACTGGAGTAACTCAGTGTAAGCTCGACAACTTCTTGAAACAGGTCGAGTAAATGGTTCTTGTGTTCTTCAATCTATAAGGTTGAAGTTTTTACAATACGTCTCTATTTGGCACTTCAAATCCAATCATATTAACAAGTATATTAGACTAAACTGTGGAATTGAAACAACTACCTCCTTATGAGCAATTCGAATACACTCTAATTAACAAGCATATAAAAAACCAATTATCCATAGTCAGTCGCATACATTGTTAAAACTCAATCCAAATCCCCTTTCCAAATTAATGCATCCATAGAATAGTAGCATAAAACTCAATTGATGGAGATATAACAATGAATTTGAAATACTTTCCACTTTTGCCCTCCAAGCTCAATGAGCATCATCCTCTAAAGAAATAGTATCATCTACATCTAGTGAAGCTATTGAAGCATTTGGTCAACTAATTCTAGGGCCATTTTCCAAAAGGCTAATAATAAAGTCAAGAGCAAATTACCCATATGCACATCTACAGGTCATTCATAAATAAACTTCATATCTGATGCATTCCCATTTTATTATTATACCTCCAGATTGGATCATCAGCACAGTTCATCACCAGATGCACTGTTCATTTTTCTAGGTTAATTATTTATTTATTTATTAAAATCCTTTTTGGGGTTGAGTGAATAATGATCAGATTGCTCCTATGAGATCAAACTTTTACAATAATCCCAGAAACCAAACAAACACAAGTTTCCAAAACTACCCATTAAACCCCACTTATTATAAAACAAACCCCACAAAACATATATGAACTTCCAACAAAAAAACATTTTGCAGGAAAAAGGAACACAATAATTAAGAAGCAGCAGCAGAAAAGGGAAAAAAAATCAAAATACCATTGTTGTAGTAGTTTCCATTTCAGCAAAGTTGTTGGGTGTAGGTTGCTCTGTGACTCAAGATAATTATGGAAATGGATTTAATGGGCAAAAATATAAAGGGTGAAGAAGAAGATGAAGGAGGAGAGAGAGAGAGAGAGAGAAAAATGAAGATTGTAGGAGGTGATGGTGAGCCAAGAGGGACGACACAGTTGTCACCGCCTATTACCACGTGTCAACAGGTCATGGTTTTGTGTAGCCCAAAAGCGCAACGGAGGAGGGAAAATATCTGATACGAAAATCTTCATAAACAAGCTAGTAGAAATATCTACTCACCCTGAGCCTGAGGACTGGAGTGAGGTCAAAGGTTCAAGGCCGGTAAAAAGAAGAAGGCATTAATACAATTTAATTTGATAAATACACAATTAAAATTATACCGTAAAAATTATAAAATTAGTTTTTATTCCCATAAAAAATGGCTTTTATTGAATAATAATTATGACATTTTAAAATTTTAATTGGGTACTTATCGAATAGAGTTTTTTTTAATATCAACTCTATAAATTAAAATAAAATTATGTGTATCTTAATTATCATAGTATTGTTTTTAGCTTAGTCACGTCACTTCCATATGATATGACACACTAAATTATTTAATATTATATTTTTATTTGTTAAAGTATGCATATTACTCGTATTAATCATGAAAATGTAATACACCACTTTTTCAACGTGAAATTATAAAAAAATAAAAAACGAAAAAGAAAGAAAGTGATCTATAGTTATCATTGGTTAATTTTCTTCAAAATAAAAGACATTATTATTTTCATCTTAGGGGTTGTGTTGTGTTGTAAGATAAGTCATAAAATTGACAGATGAGGACGGACCGGCTTGATTACGGAATGTCTGCTAGATATTTTTATAAAGGGCGAGAGTGAGAAAAATATCTGTCTGCTGCATGCCTTGTTGTTGTTGTCGTCGGTGCCTTCGTTCTTATGATCCAAAAGAAAGAAAATATCTTTGGTTTGGGTATTCACTTTTTTTTTTTTTTTTTAAACTGAGTTTGGGTCTTCACTTTTCACTTTTCACTTTTCATTTAAAAAAGCTTTGAGGATGACGTGGCACAGAGCAGTCGCTTTTTGCTTGACACTGTCTGTCGGTGTATAAATGCCGAATCCGATGGTTTCGCCGGTTGTTTTCAGTTCTGTGGGCTCTTCTTTTTCTTTGGGTTTCCGGATCTTCGCAACACGCAAGTAATATTAAGGCCCACCAGCCCACAAACTGCCCAAAGCAAACCCATCATCCCCTTCTTCACGATTTGTTTTTCCTTCTTTTTGATAGGAACTCGGCTTCTTAGATTTGATCCAAGAAATATTAGCCTTTCCTTTTCACACATTCTTCACTTGAGTACAATTATATCATGGATTCATGATTTGGTATCCTACTACTATTTAAGAAGTTACGTTTTCAACAAAACAAAACCAAGCAAATTAAAGCTCAAGCTCTAACCAAAATCAACAAAATTGTATGTGCAAATCCTCTGAAAAACATCAGATATACAATGAGACTTTGTACCCAAATGAGCTTTTGGATTTTGAACTAGACATTTGTGACGGGTAAATATCAGAGAACGGTTCCAGAATTGATTTGGAAATACTTTTTTTTTCTGTTTTGGCTGTACAATAGCACTCGTACATCAAATTTATGGGCGTGGAGAGACAGAGAATGAAACTGAAGACCCAACCCAACTCTTTAGCTTAGCTGGCGACCTTATTCGAATCTTCATACAGCAGTACTCTGGTAAATGGTCAGTGTCGTGTAACAGCTTTTCTGTTTTTTTTTTTGCAGATTATTTGTATGAGTGGAATAAAAGTACCTAATCCAACTCCAAGTCTTGCTTCTGCTCACCCTCGGCTTCTTGGAGGTCCATCTGGCCTACATCAATTAAACCAAAACCAGAAAATGGTAAGCCCAAATAAATGGTTTCTAGCCTTCTGCCAGTAGAAAATAAAAATCTAGCTAAATCATTTAAATTTTGTAGACCAAGGAAAAGAGAGTAACAAAATCAATATGAAATTTGCTTAAAGCCTCTTCTGATGTCCAAATGCTCTTTTTATCATTGAAACACAAAGTGACAGACAAAATTTACAGTTGAAATTTCTACTATATGTTTCAGTCTTTTTGATCCCCAAGCACAAGTAATACGAAATAAAGCATTTAATATGCACATAAGTTAACAGATGCAAGCAGTCAAGTACATGATTGCAAATTTGCATCAACAGAGTTTGGCTTTAAATCAACTCCAGAGGTAAATCTCCATGTTTTTTATCCAATAATTTATTCTTAATATGGTTAAGATTAAGAATGATTCAAGATAACTGCTAACCAGCTACCTGCAAAGTGAGGAAGAATAACATTTAAGAAAGAAAAGAAAAGAAAAAAAGTTAGCTGGCTGGCTGGGCTAATGAAACTGGATAACACAGAATGGGCATGGTGAAACTAGTTTCGGTGGCCCATGGTTCTTATAAAGGGTATAGTTATTTTAAAAATAAAATCAAACATGTACCTATATTGGCTCAGCTACAAAATAAGGAACCAAAAAAATTCAATCAATTCAGGGTGCGAAAGTGATTTATTATCAAAAACTACAAAACAAAATACCAATGGCCTCATGCCACAAACAAGCTAACTGTCAAAGCTCCTTCATGCCATTTCTACAAGAATCCAACATCACACATTAAGATCTAAAATAAACTAAGGATACCTAATAAGGAAACTAGCGATGGGGGCTTTGACAATCCATTTGATCCCATATCTGTACCTGCAATCACCAAATGTAAGTTAATGAGCCTGGATCTATTATTAATAAGCACCGTAATGCTTAATGAAGTATTGTCCTTGGAGGGCAGTAAAATAGTGAAGCTAACGCCCATATAACTAAAACATAGTAACATGGCAAATTCTATTAACTTGCATATATAACTAAAACATAGTAACATAGCAAATTCTATTATCTTGCATAGAGGATACAAACAACCCCCTCGCGGGAGGGCCAAGCGAGGGAGCCAGCATGCAGAATGTATTTGAAAGTCATTATAAAAGATCAATCAGATGTGAATGCAGGACAAAACAAAACTATTGAACTAAAGACGTAATAAGGTATCAAACCTGAACTTTCAAGTGATTTTAGGATGTCTGATTTCTTGAAAGTGTATCCTATGAAATTGGTATCTTTTGAAGTCAACATCTGGAACATGAAATAAATACTGAAACAAATTATAAAGTTTATATACAACAATCCAAAAGGTAAGAACAAGACTCTCAACAAATAGTTTATGAGAACAATTACCAACCAAACAATCAACTACTTGACAGGGTCAAATTAATTTTGTTTTTATTTAAGTCATTACCTTCCGCCAAGGTCCAACTGTTGGCATTGTGGACGGTGTACCATCTACCTGAAAGAAAGCAAAACCTTAAGATAAATTCTTTTTATACATAAACAATGAAAACAAAAAAGACTAAATTTCATTCTCAACAGAACAAGTAAAAAGCCTCCACATAAAGGTGCAATACTTGACAAATATTTAAAAAGATCCTAGCTAACAAAGTACAAAAAACATAAAGAGGTATTAACAAAATTATGGATTTCCAACGAGCAAAATGTTAATAGTAGCATTCACTCTGGAAAAAAAAAGAGTAAAATAAACTTTAGCGAATTGATTTTCGATGCACTTACTTCAGGAAAATTCTCAAAGTTCTGTGTGTCCAACTCTCCTGTGACAATAGGTTTATATGCAGCTTCCATTTCATATAACATTTCCCATTGAGTGGATCTGAACCAAGGATGTGCCTAAGAAAACATTAAAAGTTCAAGTCAAAATTAACATGCTCAAACATAAAGTATGAATGCACACATGGTGCAAGGGACATATACAAACTTAATAAGAAGAAAAAAGAAAGAACAAATATAAGTACATGATGCACATATTTTATACTTCTTAGGAATACCATCACGAAATCACACTCACATTCAGAATAGGTGTAGATCCAAACAATATTATAATCCACAGGAACAAAAAAAAAGCATAATAAGAGCAATTCCTTAAGCTTTATCTGATGACTTAAAAAGAACAGTAGTTCAGTATTTCATGAAACGAGGTTACCTTTATTTCTTCTACTCCCCTGGTTCCCAACCTCGTGTCAACATCACATAGCAAGTGACAAATCAGATCCCTAGCCTCGTCTGATATTTTTGGTTCATCAGGAAATTTCAGGCAAGTTTTCCAGTTGATTATCTGGTTCAAGACAATACCATTACATATTCATCAAATATGTAGAACAATTATAAAAGGAGTAAAAACAAAAACTATGGTATTACCTTACGGCATGTCATCCTTGGATCCTCAGAGCAGAAGGGAGGATAGCCTATAAGCATCTCATACATGATTGCCCCCAGTGACCACCAATCACACTCCATACCATAGCCCTTTTTCAGCAGCACTTCAGGAGCCATATAATCCAGAGTTCCAACAGTTGAATAAGCCTGCAGCAGATTGACATAAATCAATGAATTGCAGCAGATTGAAACAACCAGCATGACAAATGGAAATATTGGACTGCAAAAAGCAAACTGCATAAAGTAAGTCATAGACATAAGAAATAAGATGGTATTGTGAAAAGAGGATAAAAAGATAATACCAATGCACGGCGATTACGTTTCCATTGTAGTAATTGTTCCTTTGGCATCATCCAAGGGGGCCTATCAGAACTAGAATGCCCCCCATTTTCATTCAATGATTCTTGAGAGGCAAAATCTCCATCTTCCAATAGCACTGCTGAATATTTATCATCAAGAGGCTTACACAAGCCAAAATCCGAAAGCTTCAAATGGCCATTTTTGTCCAGAATCAGATTATCTGGTTTTATGTCCCTAAAAGCGGAATATTCAGAGAGTAAGAACAAGCTTTAATGTTTGACCTGAATACATAAATATGTCTCATGAGGTTTCTGTGGGTTGTTGAACTTGGGCCTTCCAGCTAAAATGTTGTGCCCCAAATAAATCAACCCACCCCAGAGGGGCTTTAAATTTATATACTTTTTGTTCTGTTTTAGTCATATGCAGCTAATTATGGATGCCATCTACAATTATGATCTTGTTTTAGAACGATAACCTAGAACCACCACTTTCATCCAAACTTATTCAGAGGCCTATTCCCCTCAACAGCTTTAGCAATTTCAAAAAATATTGAGTAATAAAGGAAACAGGCATGTTCATGTGAATACACTCACACAAACATGGTGATCATATAAATTTATATAACACCAGACTGTATGATTCATAATTGTTATACCTGTGAACATAGTTATGCTGATGAATTGAATGAATAGCTAAAATGCTTTCTGCTATATAAAAGCGGGCCATATCTTCAGAAAGAATATCTTCCCTCATGAGTAATGTCATAATGTCACCACCAGGTAAATACTCCATGATAAGGTATAAGAAATCAGAATCTTGAAAAGAATAAAAGAGTTGTACTATGCATCGACTGTCCACCTCCACAAGCAAGTTCCTCTCAGATCGAACATGCTCAACCTGACACGTGGAAAATCAGCAAAGTATTGCACTGTAAGAATTCAAACCAAGTTACATGAAACATTGTTTTTTAAACTGCAGATGCATCAATATGAAACAGCTAATTAGCTAGTTGACCCTAGTGGAAGAAATGATATTAACAATTGCACAATATAAATTTTTCTGTGGGTCATAAGTTAGTAACTTATGTATGGTGCTTCGTTTCAAAGAGATGAGGCTGGCTGTTAAGTCAAGTAAGATGTATTCTTTTGAAATATATACTCCTAGTAGATATGTTATAAGGACAATAATTTTAGAAAGAAAAAAAAAGTGAGTTTAGCATCTAAACTCCTTGATTACAGCACCATACCAATAACACAAACATGCAAACTTAAATTGCACATGAGCTAAAAATGGTTCTCGACTCAAGCTATGCAGAGGACATATTCAATTAAATCAAGCAACATGGAAATAACACAAAACAATCATGGAGGTACGGTGTAGTCTGGTTGTCTAGCTAGAAGCTATGATCAAAATCAGATGGGTGCTAGAGGCGATGGCTACCAAAGTTATAAAGGGATTGTTAATAAAAGCAATCAAGGTCAATTGGTTTTGCTTGTGGAAGATGTAAGTGGTGGAAGTCTGGAGTGCAAATTTCTTGTTCCTGTGCAATTTTGGTTTTCTGCAGAATTTTTTTTTTCATATTGTTAACTTTGGAGTCTTTGCGTCTTATTAAGCTTTTGTGGGGTTTTGATCTAGCACGCCAATTGAGTATGATATAATTCTCTTTCATATGTTATATGTATTTCTTTGGGTGGGGGTCTATGTATGTTTTTCTAGGGCCCTGGGATTCATGTGGCTTGTAGTTTGTTATGGGATTACTCATTACAGATGATAAAAATGAATAGAAACTAGTCACAAGTGGTTCAAATTTGTTAGGGAGTTATATTGGTCAAAACATTATAATTATATAATATATATCAATTAGTATCAACAATCAACCCCAAATTATCGTACGAATTGCTCAAATGGTGAAGTCTCTTCCACTAATACAAACCCGCATTATACTACAAATTAGATATTTTTGAAGTAGATATTAAATCAGCTCTCTTACT
>JAYMTT010000958.1:0-10852 GCA_036898025.1 Hypseocharis bilobata
GTACATGCTTTACAAGCCCATGCATGATATGCAAGATCAAGCCCAAGCCCAACATTATGGAACTAACAAAAACACAGTACTGAGATTGTGGTACTGTCAGAATTATTACTCATCATCATGATTCATGTAAAAAAACGCTTAAGCATTTACAGTACAAGAAGATTCTTACTATAAAAACACAAGAAAGGTGTTCCAAATTAGAAACTTGATTTTTTCATTGAAAAGCCAAATCCGATTACAGTTGGACTTGCAGCCAAACTGCTGCACACTCAAAATGAGTCCTGATCCTATTTTTCCACCTTATCAGAGACTCTGTACATAAATAACATGAACCTGACATGAAACATGCATGGTTCTTCTTCTGTGTATACTATCTATTATAGAGGGTAAAAAGGTGTATATACAAGATTTTGAGGCAAAACTTGATGTCCTGGATCCAGTTTGAAGGACTGGCTCGATAAGTTTACTCGTCGATCATTAGCTGTACAACTGGAACAGAAGTCTTCAGCTCACACTCACCGATCTCCTCCTCCTGTAGCACTTGAAATAACCATCATACAAATTTGGTTGTTCCAGCTGCATAGACGAAACGGGTCAGAGAGAGAGAGAGATTTGAGGGAATCAGTAGATTGGAAAGCAAGTAAAGAAGGAAAAGTTAAACTGTAAACGGAATGGCATAGTACCCCAACAGGCAGATGAACGGGGCCAGTTCCACCAGTATTGCCTTTGCCTACACCAACACTGTTACAAATAACAATGGTCAGTAACATTAACAGTATCTGCAGATAGAAAAGATTCCCAACAGAATAACAACACAAGGCAAGGCAGTTTCTTGTACGATCGAGGCGTGTAGTTTCTCCATGATTTTGATGCATTTTCACCACTAATGGTGCATTGAGCACGAACTAATCAAATAAACAATTAAAGGGTGAAACTCGTAAACTACTAAACTGAATCAGACGAATATTAATGGAACAAAAAAAAACTCATGCACAGTCCAATGACCCGCTGGTTACGGCAAACTTATTTTTTGAGAGGTAAAAGGTTCAAACTTCAAACTCCCTGTGCCTGAGACCAGTTTGCACATAAGATGAAAGGTCGGGTCATTAAAGAGAAAAGGACGGCCTACTAATAGCATGTGGTAAGATGATAAATACACAACTAGCAAACTGATGGAACAGGTCTGGACTAATTAGAACACAGAATGTAGATAGAACTTGGTGAGCTACTTTCTGAAATTATGAGTACTACTTGCTATGCTAGACGGACATATTCTGATAATATCTGAGAAGTCAAAGCAGTGTTTACTCATAACTCTATTAGGAAATAACAGGATTGCTTACTATTTGATATGTTTTTAGTTTTCAGAAACATTATTGTCCACTATATACCCACATATAGATTGTTTACATGGGAGTTAACGTTAAAAATATCCTTCCTGCTAATACAAGTTTCAATATTAACAACTTTTTTAGTCTTTTTGCAAGTGACTTCAATGCTATTATACGAGCGGAACTTCCATAGTGAAAGAAATCTTTAGTTATTAGCTATAATATGTTCTTGAAGCGCAAAGAATGTTATCCTTTAACGTTTTCTTACTGACTTTTTTTTTTCCTTCCTTTTCTCTATTCATCGAAGCAATGAACATACCATTTACTAACCCGCTTCAGAATTAGGTAACACGATTTAATTATCCTGACAGGTAAAAGATTACCCCCTCGTTTGTTCTTCTATTATATTTTTCTCTCTCTTAATTTTTCTAATATAAGAAGTAAGAGGTGAAACATACTCCTCTAGTCCTTGGTCCATGGTTGCACTCTCCTTAATATGTTCTGCTTCAAATACTTCCGAGGCAGCACTGGAACCATAACCACTCACATCACCACGAATTTTAGGTCTTGTCCCTGTTAAATGAATTACAGGAAAGTCCATAATAGTTAGCATAATAATTGGAACGACGTCCTCATTTACATTTTAATCAAAGGGAAACGAAACATACCCCCTGACAGGCTTGATTGTGGTGAAGGGTTCTTTTTTAGGAGCTTCTGGCACATAACAGTATCTTGAAAATCCAGGAAAGTGCAATCCAGAAACTGTAATCTCTCTGACTCTGTCATCTTTGAAAATCCAAATGAAGTAGTCCATGCGTTGAGAACACTAGGAACAGCAGGCAAAATCAGCCTCTCCACCCCTAATTCCATGAGCTTCTGAAGGAAATGTGGAAAAAACAATAGTAAGAACTGAGAAAATATGACAGAACAAATTTGGAGATACTATCCTGCAGACTATCCACCTGTCCACCCCTGATATTATGTAAACTCCTCTAACTTATCCCAACTGTGATGTTAGATATTTTAAAAGTTTCTTTATGAAGATAAATTAAAATCGAGAAGTTAGTATAATTAGGAAACTTAAAGATTCCCATAGTCTAGAAATTCAAAAATCATTATTTTCTAAACCGCCATCTCCCCACCCCACAAGATCATACCTTTGCCCATACATTAATACATATATAGACACTGGTTTTTATTCTTTACATCCCCACACACACCCCAAATGAGAGCACAGGAAATCAAACATTTAAATAAATTATAAATTACTAATCATTAAGGAAAATCAGTAATCAATAATGACAAGCCACCAGAAATAGATATTTCGACTTTCAATAGAAAAGAACAGAATGGTCAACATTCTTTTACTGCATCAATTAAATAGACTCAAGAACTACTAAGTATTTCTTGAAGTAAAAGTACCACACACACACCCGCACGCGCAGAGAGAGAGAGAGAGAGAGAGAGAACCTTTTCAAGCTCATTTATCAAAACGCGGCACATTCCAAGTCTACGGTGCTGAAACCGGGTACCAATTAGAGGTACTTCTGCTACCTTTTCTCCGTATATCCTTTGACAATAAAACAGCTATTCAGGTTATTATACATCAACAAAACATAAATTCTAAAAACAGACATATCCCTTTTGCCATGGGAAGATGAAGAATTGAATTCCTATATAGCTCAACGTCTTTTAACAAGTGATTCTATAAAATTCACCTTACAGTAGCCACAGTAATCAATTCATCATTCTTCTCCAAAAGCACTGTATAGAACCCTCGGAAGTTCAATCGGCTTAGCTCAGACCTGCATTATTTAAAATTGCTGGGATTAGCCAAGGAGCAATTATTTGGTGTCTCTTAAGCAAAGATTGAGGTAATAGCATTATTAAGTAAATACACAGCATACAAGTATATTGATTAGAATACAGTCACACGTGTGCAGGCTCAAATAGAAGTAATAATTTACACCTTGCTAAATAGCACCCACAAGTATGAATGAATGCCTATTGCTTAATCAATTCAATCCAACACGTTAAATGTCCACTCAGTCATGTAATGAAGCATCAACTCATTCAAACTTCAAATAAAAAGTGCTCTAACACCATAAGAATTAGTAAACCAAAGTCAAAAGAGTCCACAAATAAAACAGATAGATTGTGCTGAAAAATGGCACAAGTCCAGTTCCAGTTGGTTTGTACCAGCATGAACATAAATAGAAGACTAGAAGCAAAGAAATATGTAAGTTATGTAAAAGGTTAGAAGGACTCACTCCCTACTGAAAATAACATCTTCAACAAGATCTCTCTTGGTGTAAGGTTCTTTAACAGGCTCAAAACATTCATGCATCACCCCAAGAGCAACATTGAGCCTGCTGTAAGTTTCTGCCGAGGCTTCAATGTGAGCATCAAGATCGTCACCTTCCAACTTTGTGGATTTCCATAATGTCCAAGTCAAATCCACGCCCACTGGAATTGGTATTCCTAAAAGATTGTGCAGGCCACAAAATATCTGCAAAAAATGACATGATCATCATCACCAACATGTTGCATATCTTACATCCGACTGAGTTGTGCACAAATTGAAGCCCAGTCCCTCACAAGATATACACTTCCACACTAGCTAAGAGGAGAATGAACTGACCTTGTTAATATGATTTTATTCATATTACGCCGATATGAATTACTAATGTAATGATGAATACAATGGTACTTTATTATCACCCATTAAAATCAAGATAAAGATCAACTTATACTTATTATAGACACTAAAATATTTCTCCAATTTATACTAGACCGACAATTACAACAATTTTTAATTTTTTATTGAGATCCTATGAGTTGAAAATGCAACTGTCACCATATACCAATGCATATGATCTTTCCTGTCATGTCCTAAGCTGTAAACCCAATGAAAGGGGTCATGTAGGAGACCGTGAACTTCTAAAGCAAGAGGCTGGGGCAAATAATAATGAGTAGATAATTAGTTTTCCTTTCTACAACTTCTAAAGCAAGGGGCATGACAGTATAACTTCCTCGGGACCGTTATAGTTCTCTATCTCTATATATCTCTTTCAGGTAAGTTCAATAATATTAGATTTCTTGCCTCGGACATAACGTTAGATACCTGGGTAAATAAGGCACTCTATTAAATGCTTTGGAAACATTATGCTCGTGAGCAAGTTTTAGAAAGAAAAAAAATTTACATATGACCACACATAACAGGAAAATGCGAATGAACTGAAACAGTTAAAATTATAATAGCATTCACTATATAACAATAAATGCATACAACTAAGTACACATAAAACCATATAAAAAAGGAAACTGATGTAAAAGCCACTTGTAACGGTTAAAATCAAATAACTGAATAAGACGGCGAGTGTGACGTACCTTTCCACACTCTTCACTGCAAAACCACTTATCTTTGGCATTTCTTTCCAAATTAACTGTTCTTCGTGTCCTTAGGCATCCAAGGTGATCTACATTATTTCGCCAAATATAAATTAAAGATATTCCAAATGTGCATTTTTCCATATGCATAAGACAACAATTTACAAACTGTTAAAAAAGCTAACATACATTTATGCTCGCACTGATCACAATTAAAGATAGTATCAACTGTGTCGCAAGTATCTGCTTTGAACCCACATATCCCACAACAGCATGATGGGCAGAACCAGTCACCATCAGGGACATCCTGCAGAAGAAAGAAAAAGGAATCTTTTTAGATTAGGGAAAAGAAGAAAAAAATAACAGAAAACTTAATAGGTAAGACTGAGAAACCAAAATGTTATCTACCTTCAAACCTAGGCACCTCAAATGGAATGCAGACGGGCATTTATCACATAATACTAGTTCCCCACCATAGTGACAAATAGTACATATGTTATCGTTCTCACCCTGATGATAACTGCCCATCATACTATCATGCCTCACTCTTGGTAGGCTTATTGTCTTTATCACATGCTTCTGGCAATCTAGCAGAGACCTTCCATCTTTTAAGAATATCTTGGCAGATGCACTCTGATAAGTGCTGCCATTGCCAGCATGAATTTCAAAGTTTCTAGGAGTAAAGAACTCTTGACAGCATCTACACTTGATCCCATTACGAGTTATCCGCCCTTCTGCTAATTGAGGGGAGTCCTTTCTGCTACGGTAGTAAACTTTTGCCCTTGGCAACACAGCACTGTTGTCTATCAACCAAGACAGTATAGTTCGGGGAATCTGGTATGTGGAACTTGGAGTCGCCACCTGGCGTGCTCTTTTGCTTGACTGTAGCACACGTGTTGGATGACTACCATCTGGACCATCACCTACTTTGACTGAAGCTCGAGAAACCTTCATCCTTTTCAACTCTGGGAGACTGGGGGTTTGATCCTCTGGGTGACATGGCTGTCCATTCTCTATGAATCCAACTACTGATCCACCTTTTATTGCATGTGAATCATCTTGTTTCTGACTTGTAGAACCTATACCTTCATCATCATCTAAACAGCCTCCACAAGCAGTTTTCAGGGAATAAAAGCACTTACCAGTTGGTGAGAGATACTGCTTGACATGTCGCACTTCACCCTTCACTGTCTTGTAGTGTACACGTATCTCCCACCCCATAGCTAAGAGGTGCTTCTTCACCTTCCGCCTCATACTCTTTTTAGTATCATTGTCACTTGATGCATAGTTATAATAATAGTCCTTGACAGCTTCAGGGCAATAACTGGGATCCTCACTCTCTTCAAACTGTCCAACGTGTGGAAATGATAACTGATCATCAGGTGAAGCAATCAAACTTCTCTGACAATCTTGGGAGATTTTAGAAGGAACTCCCGACTCCAAGGTAGAGTTACTCAATGCCAGGCAGACCTTTATCAATGATTGGTACGACATCCCATCAGGCGAGGTGTAACGAAATCTAGGCATGGGCTTAAGTTCGGACTTATCTCTCATAAACTCGATTTTCCAGCCGAGATATAAGAGATGCATCCTGGCATCTGTTTTTAATGAATTTAGAAGCTTTTTCTTCCCGGTAGAAGCAGCAATTGCATATTCAGTAACAGCCTCTGGGCAGGACTTGGCTCCAGGAACTAAGTCAGGTTCAACAGGTTGCCACCTTCCTGATTCCCTCGGGGCATTACTGCTGATGATAGGAGTCTCAGTACATACAAGAGCATGACAACCCAAATCTGCTTCAGCATTCGTGTTCACATCAAGAGCACGTTCAGCTAACACTGATATAGGGTGCAGAATATCTTTATAAAGGAAGATTAGGTTGTCATCAATGACTTCCCTTATTAACTCCTTCCAAAGATCTTTCTCTTTAGAAGTCCACTCCCCAATCTTCTCAAAACCCTCTTTTGACCGCATATCATACCATATTTGTTTCACGGAAGCAGAGATGGAAAACCCGAGCTCGTGCTCATACGCATCTATCAACTCAAGAAACAACCAGGTCCCACGGCGCTGCCAAATCTCTGTGACCTCATCCCAGTCTTGGGTAATTCGTACTGCATCAACTCCAGCGTTCATCTCATCCCCCAGCTCGGGGAAGAAAATCTTCCTCTCTTTCAAACCGTCCTCGTGATCGAAAATCACTCCTTCCCACCAGGCATCCATGTACCAAACCTCTACGCACAACCCATAGAGGAGGGTCCACTCTGTAAACTCAAGTGGAGGCGGCAATGGCCTTATAACCCCGCGATAATCATACTGGTTTCCATCAATATCAAAACCATCAATGACGGCTGAAACTCTAACCTTGTCAGTCAGATGTCGAGACTGACCAGCCTTCACAACCAAATTGTTGTATCTTACACTCCTAACTCCATATCCAGATGCAATGACTGTTCCAGGATGCCACGAACCCTGGAAGCCATCTTCCTCACTCTTCACCTGCAAAATTTCACATTTTCAACCTGAAATTCCAAATTAAACTAACACTACCAAATATTTACAGCGGCTACCTCAGTAATTAACCGATCAAAGTCATCAACACCCAAATTACAACTTGAATTTTGTTACCCTATCAAGAACAAATGCCACAAACCGATCCTCAAAGTCAACAAAAACCCACATTACAAGTATGAATTTTTTTTACCCAATTGAGAACAAGCCATGCATGAATGCCAAACAGAACATCAAAGCAACTGTAGATGATTAATTACAATCAGAATCAACAAAGAGGCACAATGTAGCTAGAATCGAAGTAACAAAATCCAGAAAACTCAGTACAAAATTGAGCAGACCAAAATCAGAAAAAAAGGAAACAACAAAAACACAATTGCATTCCCAATTCTCAATTCACAAAAAAAAAAACCCAAAACCCGAAATCAGCAATCAAATGTTTCTACAAAAATTAAAATTAAAATTGATGGAAAAGCAGCGGAAAAGAAAAAAAAAGAAAAAAAGAAAAAGAAACCGCCATTAATTGTTACCTCAACTTGATCACCAACAATAAATTTCCTTTTATTGTTTGATCTCTTGCGCTTTCTCTTCCCACCGTTATCTGGGTCTTCGAGTTCGACCGCCATTGACGAAGAGATTTTCAGTCCACGGTTGGGACTGGGAAGCAAGCCCGAATCAGACGGAACAATTATGGGAAGAAAAAAAAAACCAGAGAGAAAATCGGAGAGAAAAAAAGTTGATAACTTTCACATTGGCCGTAAACGCAGCACAAATGAGATTTTCTCTCACCTTCACAATTTTCCAGATACTTTCTTCCCAAGAAACAAACACTCCAACTCTCAAAGACACCCTGCTCTGGTCAGTCTCCTTTCCTCCAGTTTTCACTCCGTACAGTACACAGGTCAGAAATTGAGAATATATATATAGGGAAAAATAAAAAAATAAAGTTCGAAAAAACTGTGATTCTCTGCGGTCGCGTGTACTTTAAGAGAGGAGATTAGTTGGATGGTGAAAGGCGTGTCTCGACGACCAGCCAATGATTGAGAGCTTTTGTGATGATATCGCACGACTGGAGAAGCAAGGGTGGGGCCGTATCGTCTGGGTGGGGCATTGTGATTCTCGTCCTTTGTTTTTAACCGTCGATTAGATTAATTTCTTTGGGTCAAATAGGATGTGGATTTGTAATTTTCAATAATTAGAGGGAGATTTGTGGAAAGTGGTTTTGCAAAAAAAATGTAATTAATTATTTTTTTTTCCAAAAAGATAATAATTATCGATAAATTGTTTAGGGTCAATACAGCACTCCTGATTCTTGAACGTGGACGCAGGACAGATTTACTAAACGATTTATTTTTATTTTTTTCCTTTTTTTATGGCTTTGTGTGGGAATTTTTTCTCAATTCTCTAAATAAATTTTTAACAAAAATGGAGGCAACCATGTCAACCAAATATTTCATCCTAAAATTGTTCATTCTTGCAATGAATCTGTGAAAATATTCAGTCAAATACATATTTATGGGTGCAATTTTTAGTTATTAGATTTTTCAAGGTATTTACCTAATTTCGTAGGATTAATATTTTAAGATAATTTATTCACTATGCATGAAAATTTACATTGTTTGTTTTTTTTTATAACTAGGAGTTATTTAAACGTGCGTATGTTTTAGTTATGAGCGGTAAAAACTCGACAATTCGAAAACTTCAATCATTGGTTCGATTTTTGTAGCTTTTTATTTCATATCCGTAAATTTTCATGACAAGTGTCAACTTCTCGGCCATCTTCTCTACAAAACTAAAAATAAAGATACTTTAAAATAAATAAAGTACATAAAATATAGACATCTCACAAATTTACGTTGTTTGTTTCTTTTTATAACTACAAGTTATTTAAATGTACGTATATTTTAGTTATGACCAATAAGAACTCGACAATTCGAACGCTTCAATCATTAGTTTGATCTTCGTACCCTTTTATTCAATATCGGCAAATTTTCATGACGAGTGTCAACTTCTCAACCATCTCCTCTACAAAAACTAAAATAAAGATCATTTAAATAAATAAAGTACATAAGATAATAGACATTCCACAAACACAACCAAAACCACTCAACCGAATAGCTATTTTATGAAAATTCAAATTATGTTTAGCTTATTTAGCTTGTGAATTTACAATTTTTGACACTAGAAAATGAGAGAAACCAAATGCCTGCTTTATCTTGCAATTTATTTAGCTTCCTACGACTACGTATAACTAATGTAATCGTAGGATCATAGAAATAAAATTACTCAATATTCTTTTTCTTTTTTAAATGTTTAAGGTTGAGACTCTCAGATATAGAGGTTTAACGTTCGAGTCTCAAATATTGGTTGTAATGGTCCATCTATATTCTATAAATAAATAAATAAATAAATTACTGAATTTTTTACTGTTTCATCACTTCTTCTTCTTCTTCTTCTTCTTTTTTTTGTTTATTCTGGATTGAATGTTTTCTCACTTATTGTTTTCATTCTTTTGAGTCCAAAACGTATATATGACTAAAAATAGTAGATAATTTTCACGGATGTTATTAAACAAAAGTTTTTTTTTCTTTCTGCATTTCGGTTAAGATATCATATTATCATATTTGGGCTTAAAAAATAATACAAATGTGAAGATAAATATGAATACTTCAATCGAGCAAAAAAAACAGTGTAGTACTCAACAACCTTTATAGCATTCTTACTTTTTATTTTTTTATTATAATTTTTTTTTGTAGAGTCTGCTTTCCAGCCCAAGTTTTGAAGGCTATTGATAGTGTTTTTAACTCATCTACTGAAACTGAAGGAACCATAAATTTAGAACACAAATTGGGTTTGTGTTTTGAGGGGGCAATAGTCTAACCCTAACTAGATGGGCTAATTGGATTACTATGTATTATATAACACAAACTTTATCATTAGTATAACTAGGTGTGCCGGTTCAATTAATTCCATCACAAATAAAAAAATTATTTGTTTCAAGAAAAAAATCAAAATTATTATTATTATTACTACTACCGTTGATGAAAATATGGATAACATTATTACGGTCATTTACGATATTCGAATCATAAACCTTGAAATCTCACGACCTCTGCTTTAACTATTTGATAAATATCTTATCGACAAAAAAAACAAAATTAAATTGAATGAATTAAAAAAATACTTTCATTTAGGCCATTTTCTATAAATCAATCCTTTTATCCAGTTATGGACAAGGCAGGCAAGCAGGCCAAGGACAATTAGCAGCCCACACGGCCAAGACCACACCTAAAAAAGTCTATAATGTGGCGCCAAACCCATATGGCGTAGCCCACTAAATCCAAATCCCACAACCTTTTCGTTGATGTTGACTATCTAGTAACAAATACTATTTATTTTTAGAAGAGCAAAGAGCACTTATCTAAAAAATAATGAAGAGCATATGATATTTTAGATATTTTTATTTTTATATATATTTATTTTTTCCTGATTTCTTTGGATGATTGGGACCATATAGTGAGGTCCTTTTATGCAATTATTGTCCACTAAAGGAGGGAACAAATCTGAAAAGCTACCCACCTCAAACAAAACAAAAAAAAAGATTAACAAAAAAACCGAAAATC
>JAYMTT010000959.1:0-10843 GCA_036898025.1 Hypseocharis bilobata
GGATCCGTTGTAGGGTTTCAGTCAATTTTTTTTATTTACGCTGCGCATGTCTGATGTATGTTGACCCAAAACCCAACACTTATATCATCGAGCACGTGGTTTGGTATAAACTATTTGCAGATAGTTTGAAGGTCTGTTCTCTCTCCCTCTCTCTATGATTTTGCGTTTTTTATATGTGATTTCCTAAATATATTTTTGTTTATTATTGAGGAAAATATTTCAATTACTGGCCATGAGAATTGATTATTAATTTTCTTCTCATTTAAGTTTCTGCCTTTTAGGAAAATGATGAAATCTATGTTAATGATTCTCTGCTTGAGCTGATCCCCTTAATTTAACATAATTTGAACTTTAGGATTTGAAGAATCTGAGAAAACAGTTTTACTCAGCCGCCAAGTATTTTGAAGTATCTTATCAAAACGAGGGCCAGAAAGATATGTGAGTCAAGAATTTCACCCTTCTTCATGATATGTTTACAAAGACAAAATCTCTTGGTTTCTTTTGATGATATTTGATGGTCTTTTCTGGTGATGTGTAGGATGATGGAGATGATGAAAGACTATGCCATCAAATCTTTCATCAATACCGTGGATCACTTGGGTTCCGTGGCATATAAGATTAACAGTTTCTTGGATGAAAAGATTGGCGATGTTCCTGAAACTGAACTTAGGATAACTTGCATTGAACAGGTAATCTTTAATTTACATCTCTGTTATTCTGTGGCACATATAGGAGCTATCTACTACATTTTTCAGTACTTGACATTGTTTTCTCTTTTCTATTAGAGACTGCAAACATGCCGAGAGTTTATTGATCGAGGAGGCCTTTTTCAGCAATCATTAGCGCTAAACTATCCCAAGCACCATAAGCGATACACCTTTCCAGGCAAATATGCCCTCCGCTACTTTCCTGGTGCTTTTTTCCTACTTGGTCCCGGTGTTTCGCTTAACTTGGTTGACTTTGATCTTTCAGTTGGAGAAACCATAAGTTCTTTTGGTCAGGCCAAATCACCGTATCAAACTAGCAACTCCTGGGCTGAAGAGGACTCGCGTCACTTTGACAGTGGTATTATATCTCTTCCATCTTGATGCTTTGTACGACAAGTGCAAACCACTCATACATCAAGCATTTATAGTTTTAGTAGTCTTATGCTTGACATTCAAGTTACGACAGTAACCTGATGGTTTGCGTGTTCTGAATTATGCAAATTTGCTCAAGGAATAACTAAGGAGACCCCCTCGGAGTTAGTCAGGTAATGGCAAGATAATCATTCACTTTGCTCATATTTGTGCGGAGATTTCACAAAATTCATGCTTGCTTTGTGGAATTTTAATGCAGAAATAGGTACTCTACGTTCGAGTCTCCACCACAATCTTCTTCAGGGCCTAGAACCTTTCACTTCACAAGTATTATGTCCAGAAAAGTATCAGGTTCGTATACTTGAAACATGTTATTGCAACGTTCATCTTAAATCTTTACAGGGGTAGGCTACTTGTTCATTTAGAGTGTTTGTTGGATTTTCATATGCTGTACTGAATTTCCCTCTTTTTTTATTTTTTTTATTTTTTTTTTATTTCAAGGGAAACGCGCAGCCTCTCCACATCGCTTCCCACTTATCCATGCCGGATCTCTTGTTAAGAGATCAACCTCTCCTTCCCCTGACAAACGCAGGGTAAGCACAAACTAGCAAAGATTGTTGTATTGAGTTGCAGAGACTAGTAAAAATGTGGCATAAACCTGCCACATAATTATTTTCCAAGTCTCGGCAATAAACCTAATTGCTTTTACATACACTCTCTACAAGATATGCTTATGAGTTATGAGCTTTAGATATTTTCTTTAAATTTTGCAGTACACATCAGCGCCACGAAGATCAGCTTCAGTGTCTATACATGCCGAAAGCGAAAGGGCATATGAAATTCAATCATATTCTAACAAAAGCAATAACTTTCTCAAGGCCTTGCTTAGCATGCACAAGTCTAGAAAGGATGGTATGTGATACAAAAAATTAGACGAGAACTGAAAAGTCAAATTAATAGAGGCATGGCTCGAAGCAGAAAGATCAACTGTATGAAGTATTTGCTGCTTTTTTCCGCTGCAGATTCCAATTTGTATCTACCCTCTTGTCCAAGTTTTGATCAAGTGTTATTAGGTACAATTGATGATTACTTGATGTATTACCTAAACATCTTTTACTAAATGCAATAATTGATCACTATTGCTTCCATTTTGAACTTCAAATAATTCGCTAAGTTGAATTCGAATCTGTCATGCTTTCTGTATTATATACTTGTATTCACAATTTCAGAAAGGTGAAGACTCCGCAAGACCAATAAAAATTTGAACTCAATAATTTTTATCACTTGTCAACTCAATATTTGGAATTAGGTATCCAAGACACCTAAAATTTCCCAAAATTTTGGGAACAACTCATTTCAGGAGGAAAATTATACATTCTTTAGATAGGAAAATTATACATATATCCCAAAATTTCATTTGCTGAAGCTCAAGTACAAATAAAGCAATGGTAATGGTAGTCTTGACTCGTTTTAGACAGAGAAATAACAGAGGCTTGTCATATTTTACTAGCACTCCACTTTATAAACAGACCCATCCAGGATAAACGTAGTGGTCCATGGCATAACAGCCTGATCTTTCATTGTCATTGTTTTACTGATCTTTCATTCGAGCCAGATGAAGAGAAAAACTGTAATAGGCATCTTTACCAATGGTCTTCGAAGGAACACTTCAAGGCGCTTTCTCAGAACCCAAGATCAAAAGTTGGGCAATTATCCATTTCCCTTGCACTCCGAGGCTCAGAGTCCTTCATTTCATCATCATCATTATCAGGGCCACGAGAGGCACAGGAACTCAAATTTGATATGCCAAAAGCACATGATTCGTCATGTCTTTGAGTGTCAGCTTTTGAAGTGTCTGAATAAGGCTACAAAAAAACAAGAAAAGAAACAAATATTTCCATAACTATGATGGAATAATGGAACTTGTTGGAGTTTATAAGCATAATAAATATAAGGAAATATATAATCCAAATATCAGATTATCTGTCATTTATCTGGTTCCTGACAATACCAGTAGTGGCAGGCCAATTTAGTTTAGCTACATAAATCCCTTCAAATTTTCTAGGTTTTTTTTTTTTTTTTAAATTGAAAGGGAAATTTCTAGGATTTGTATTATGGGTTTCGGTTGAAACAAGCAAAACTACCCAAGGCTGAGTACTACAACAAACAAAAATGAAAATTACAGAACTGATGAGGAGAATAGGAGCCTGAACCTTGTAAGAGTTCCCAGGTTCTTCATCCTTGGAGAATTGACTGCCAGCAGAATTAGATATTGCTGCAGAATCCACTTTTAGTCAGATTAGATGCTTGTTAGACTCGATAGTAAATAAAGTTAAACAGTACAATTAACCACATTAAAACTTGCCTCTGGAAGACAGAAAATCAGATGATTCCCCAGTGTCTGCATTTTCACTTGAATGGTATGGCGCTGATGCTCTTGGTGATTCACTATTTCCACTTCCAGGGCGACCCAGTAGAGAAGCATCTGAAACTTGATGCCTCTCGATGAAGGAAATTGGCCTTGTCATGCTCTTATCTGTACACCCTGCAACAACGCTCTCCAGAGCCATGGGTTTTTGGAGGATGGACAAAATTTGATTGGCTACATGAAACAACAATAAATTAGCAGCGAATAAAATTAATGCAGCCAAAACAGCAGAACTTCAGAAAAAAATGGCCTTCAACACAAAAATAAAAAATAAATCATGTTTCTCTTTATAAATACTGCCGCCATTGGCCATTTCATGACGGGAAATTTACAAAACCATCTTTAATTTCATTTTGACATGTGGTAGGCAAGTAATTTACATGTGAAGTTGAAAAGGAAAGGCACAAAGATCTTGTCATGTTATGGACCAAACTAGTGTAAAAATGAAAACAAAAATGAGTACCAAGAGGAATACAAAAGTAAATAGAAACAAATATGGATAGCAGGTAGCATATAAAGGCCACCTGTGGTTTTGCTTAGACCATGGAATGTTACTTGGATAGTCAAGTACAGTAGTAAGTAGCTCAGATCTGGTATTGGAAATGGTGGTAATATTTTTAATGTCAAGATCTTGCATGATGCTTAACTATCACCATATATATTCTAAATAAGAAGAAAGACGACAATGCTCCAAACCCAGTAATGTCTTGTGGGATGTGCCAAGTAATAACTCACGGACCATCACGTAAGGGCCTTTTTGTAGGTACTCTTGTGCTTAATTTGATATCTTTTAGTTCAGAGAAGCTCAAATTTGAAGTCGGAGCTTCAATTGAGTGGTCACCACTTTGAGGTTTTCCTGCACATTCAAGCACACACATTGAGGAGTGAAGATCATGGTTAAGTAAAGCATTAAATATAGGGAGAAGAAATGGCACTTAAAGTAGAATTCATTCACTCCGCCAATGCCCATGATCTTGTTGTAAGAAATGTTGAATCTAACTCTAAACCTATATATGGTTGTAAATTGCTAATTCTGAATTGACACGAGACAACTACCCGAAGTAGAGCACCATTGATGCAATTTGTCATGGCATAATTGAAGACAAGTATTACACCAAAATAATAGATCAGACTGAGAAGGGAGTACAATAGAGATAGAGCTACCTTCAAGCATTCAACTGGAATATAAACGAACTCGTCAAACAAGCTAAAGAGAAATATAACAATCAGAAACAAAGATACATACAAACTTACCTACTGTAATAGAATTTTTGGCTTTAATAAAATTCTGTTGTCCATGGATTATCCTAGTTTTCTCCAGACTGGTATTGTTTCTTTGAACATCCAAATCCACTGGAAATTCATGATTTCCTTTGGGTTCACCAACATCAACCAAAAACTGAGTATCAAACGCTATTGATTGACCAGATTTTATTGACTCGTCTTTTTTAAGATTCCTACTGCCTAAGAGATTCCTGCTTGCATCATACAGCATTATCTGAATTAGAGAAGCAAAAGAAGTGTGTGTCAATTGTGCCTTAAATAAGGACAACAGCAACAGTATAAAAATACATTTGAAGTAAACCCGTCTCCAAAAAAGTTTATCACAAGCGAGGGATGTGGAGATATAATAAGAAAAGGTAAGGATAGAATTATAGGCCTTGTGAAAGGGAAAATGTCTAAAAGTGTGGAAACCAACCTGCCTCCCAAAAGATCCACGAGTTGCAAGTTGTAAGAAACCGTCATGGTATTTCTTGGCCTTTTGAGTTACCTGTGTAGTGTACAGGACCTCCCATTCTTCATTGAAATGGAGAGCATGTTAAGTGGGGAAAGAGAAAACAAATAGACCATAATAAATCCTGGGGGAAAACCATGACATGCAGACACTAAGACTGCTACCTATATGGCCATTAAATTATAATGTAATAGTTGTCATGTTGCAAAAAACAATTTCGATACATCACGTTGAAGCACCGGAATTACAAAAAGATAAAAAGTAAAAAGAACAGAAAAGCATCAAAGTTAAGGCTTCTGAACATAATAGATGCAACAGTGAATTCACAAACTGACCTGTTGTACTAGATTCTGTTGTATCAGGGCTGATCTGTGATGATTTATGCTTAGGTAGTTCACTCATCTTATAATCTGGAAATAGGTTTGAAAAAGAAAAAGAAAGAAACCCCGAAATGCAGTTAGCTGTTATAGAGTATAGCATCATCTTAAACAATAAATTGTGAGTCATAAATCATAAATAGGTTACTAGCAACACAAAAAAGATGGCATATGCATGTTTCTATGGAAGTTGATGGGGGCTTAAAAGCATGGGATATTTAAGACAACACTACATCCCATAGTACGGAGATAGTAGAAGAAAAGTGAGAAGCTGTTGTTATCAATAAGAATAAGGGAAACAGCAAGGTGAAAGTTACCTTCAGGACAATTCCCTTGCCCATTCGTTCTTTCTTTTCTTCTACCAGCATAGCAGTTGTTTCCTTGAACATTCAAACCCACCGAAGGCTGATGATTTTCTTCACATTCTCCAATTTCAACTAAATAACGATCAAATGCTATGGATTCACCAGATCTGATTACTTCATCCTTCTTAAGGAACCTGCTATTTAGATGTGTCCTGCCCTCATCATAAAGAATGACCTGCACAAAGGCCCACAGAAAAAGCGAAAACGTGAGCAGAAAATGTGCCTCTAAATTAAAGTAAACATATCGTAGTCATGCATATCAATAAAGAAAGGATAAGTAACTTCATGTTCTAGGGGCTGAGAGGCTAATACGCATAATTATTTTGAGGAAAGACACAAATAAATCAACGGTCAAAGTGATATGTGTATGGTTATTTTCAATTCAGTTCAAGAGACAAAGATGAAAGTTCTGGAAATCAACCTGCCTGCCCATAGATCCACAACTTGAAAGTCTTAAGAAACCATCGTGATACTTTTTGGCCTTTTGAGTTACTTGCGTTGTATACAGGACCTGCCACTCTACGTTGAATAAGGGAACAAGTTAACGAGGTAAAAAAACAAAACAAAATGCAATGACAATTTTCGGAACAGTTCTAGCAATGACAATTCTGTATTAGCCCTCCATCATATCATCGGACAGAAAAAGATATAGAACAATATCAGCAGGAGCATATAAACAAATGCGTCCAGTTTGATAAGAAACCTGTTATACTAGAGTTTGTTGTATCAGGACTGCTCCGCGGTGTTCCAAACTTGTGCAGTTCACTCTTCTTGAACTCTGAAACGTGAGAAACAGTTAAAAGTTAGCTAGCCTGTAACCTCTATGCAACCAATGCTAATGTAAGGCACAACTCCATATTGTTGTGTAGGTGATCCTCCTGAGAATCCTAATCACTTTGCAACTGCATCATATCCAATTAAGCAAGTAATTAAACCAACCTCTGATAATTCTTCGCGACGGGCTCAGATTATTCACTTGCACTTTACTCTTCTCCACACTGGCCTTTCTATCTGCAGAAAGAGAATTAAGACTTTATTGTAAAACAAAACAATATGATAAGAACTTAAGAAGAGCATCATGTTAGCAACTTCAACGAAGATCAATACCAGCAGAGATCGGATTGTTCCTAAACCTGTGTCCGTGCAGCGAATTTGGCTTCCCGGCGATTTTCTTGTCTCTCACTTGAAAACTCAAGTTAGGCACAGGCTTGTGGTCACCCTCTGGATCGCCGACGTCGACAAGATAAGCGTTGAAGGTCATCGTTTCGCCAGAGCTAACATCTTCGTCGTTCTTCAAGAGCCTGCACTCCAGAAGCTTCTCACAATCATCATACAGCATTACCTGAGCAACAATTCGAAGCAAAAAAAATCAGATCAGCTAGGGTTAGAGTACAAATTGGTCGAAATTACGAATCCGATCGTTTTGAGCGTGAAATTGTTCGATTCAAGTGGTAATGAACTCGAGATTTGTGAGATTAGGTTAAGAATCAGAGTACCTTGGTGGTTGCAGTGTGGAGCTCTAAGAAGCCGTCTTGATAGACCTTGCGCTTCTGCTTGATGTGCTCCATTTATTCACAGTCGCATCCACCATTTCCGAAATGCAAAGCAAAATATCAGAAGCTTCTTCAGAATCAGAGCTTCGCTAATGGCGGGAATTTGGAGGAGAAAATAGTATAAAATGGAGATTTGATTTTTCAGCTTCCGTTCATGGGAAGGAAGAAGACGGCGTCGTGTGAAAAACGACTGGTCGTTTTGATGTGATGAATGCTCCATTGGGCTGGACCTCCATTAAATTATGGGCTTCAGTTATGGGCCGATTGGCACTGACGAAATTGAAACGGCGCCGTTTAACCTTTATGCGTCGTCTTGTAACCGAAGCAAACAGTAATTGTGCTCTTCACAGTATCAGACGATTGTTGCAGAGATCAGAGAAGAAGACGAGCTCGAAGCAACCCTACCATCTCTGTGTGATCATCACTTGAAGAGGTAACGATTTTTTTTTTCTTCCATATTTTACTTTTTTAATATATTTTATCTGGGCTTGTTCTTATACATGTCGATTTCTACTTTTTCTGCAGATCTGAACAAGGTTGAAGAATCATCAAATTCTAGTAAAACGAAGATATGGTGATGATTTTTTACTCTTTTTCTCATCAAATTGTTTCTTTTTGGGTGAAAATTATCAATTTTGATCGAAGGTTTTGGTTGCAGTCTGCGCTTTTCAATTTCCATTCATTTTTGACGGTGGTGCTTTTGGTGATATGCACTTGCACGTATTTGAAGATGCAGTTTCCGACCTTCCTTGAACAGAAAACTGGGTATTTTTCAATCAATTAAGATTTTCAGTTGAGAAAATTTATGATTTCTTTTTCTTCATCTGCCTGTGCAATTTTATGTGTTATTGTCACTGGGGAGGAGATATTTTGGGCAAAATATTAGAATTATGTTGACATCTTGGTGGCTCCTAATTTTAATTCTTCAAGTACTAACTGTGTTTGTGATTTAAGATTTTGGAATTTTTAATTACTCAATTTGATGGGTATTTGTTGTTTTTCTGGTTTGTCAATTGCCTAGTTCTTATTACCAGGCATGTTTTTTCACTCATTGTCAACATTGTGTACACTTACAGAGTTTGTCGGGTCTGGTCTATGTTTGAGGGTGAGGGAAGGCCAAAAAAGACATGGTTTGAAGTCGGAAAAATGAACGCATTTGTTACATTTTTTAGGAAATAAAAGAAGCTAATGCAAGTAAAAGAACTGTCCTAGTCTCCTAGAATGATTAATCATTGAACATGATTTAGGTTGCCTAGCAGAAGTAAACCTAGCATTTATCTTTAGTTTCGGATTATTTGGACATAAAATGCCTGACATCAGTTGATTAGGGTTGTTATTTAGATCCTTATTTTTAGAGTTGATAAGACAATTAGCATATGCCAAGCTTTAATCTTTTGTCAGTGCACAGTGTGGTACGAAGCACAAGCATGAAATAGTTTTAGGTATTATTTTGAATGGAATCGGAATGGGAATGAGAATGAGAAATTATGCTTTGAGTGATCTTTGTTTTAAGGGTGTATCTACATAATAATAATTTGAAGAGAGGGGGAATGGGAATGAGAATCTCATTCCTCTTCTCCTAGGAGGGAATGAAATTGGACTAAAGGAATGGGAATGGTGCGGTGGGAAGAAGAAGGAGAGTATATTAATTCATTATCTAAGCACAAATATGAGTGATTCTCATTCCTTGATTCCCATTCCCAAGCATGAAATAGTTTAGGTATATTATTCATGTAAGGCATTGAGTCTTTGATGCAAATTATCATTGTTCCTGATGCATGTTGTTAGTTTAGGTAAAATGCTTCTGTTTCATATTTGATTTGTTTCCCTCTTCCAAGGCATATTCTTGGCATAGCTTTAGCGTTGTGGTAGAGATACTTGTTTGATTTCATTTTGTTTTCTTTTTCGAAATGAACCATCTAAGTGGCATTTGCATTAAAATTTCTGCTTATGCTGCCTCTGAGTGATTTAATACTCAAAATAACGTGCATACTTGTTGGATGTTTCCTCCTGGCAGGTTCCGTGGATTCTTTTGGAAAGCAGCAAGAATAGGTATGCTTGTTGAGCTTTTTTGTTACATATGTGATATTACACTGAATAGAGATTGCTACTGCTATATGATGCATTATGGTGTAAAGATAGAGGAATAATTGGCTAAGAAACTTTTGTTGTGCTCCTCTGAGATGAAGTCATTTAGCAGTGCCCTGATGGTTGAATTTTTTTTCACCCGGGCTTCTCCCAGTACTAGGACGTTAGGGCCAACCGGTTTCTGTCAACCAAAATTTACACCCTTGCCTAGACTCACTTGTGCAGATGTGAATCCAAACCCTAGGAAGCATGGAGTGTAAAAATTCTTTAAGAGATGGTAATCTAAGCTTTTGGTTTGAATCACAAAAATGCGGCAGAAAGTTATGTGTATGTTCTGAAGCCTACAAGATCACTGAGAGACTGGCCAATTATTATCACACACTACTTGTTTCCATTCCCTTGAGCTTATAACGTACCCCTAGTTCATACATCATTCTGTGCCATATACAAACTAGTAGCATCGCATGGGATGACTCTATTCTCTTTCAAAACAGGTGAACGCTTGAGTCCGTGGGTGGCTGCAGGATGTTTTACGATGGGCGTGTCAATCATATTCTTCTGAATGGGGTTTTATTCTTCTTTCTCTTTTTACACTTGGAAGTAGTATCTCTATCGTTTGTTTCATAGCATCTGATCTTTTTGATCCATCGAATTGTGGTGGGATGCAATGATTCTGTTCTTGTACAATTGGTTCTATAAGTTTGTAGTAGACTTGGATCCAGTCACTTCTGGCTCGACTCGATGAATCAATCTTCTTCCCTTTTCATTTCTGAAAATCTGAATGGATAGGACTCTCTGAATACCACTCTTGTAGATCCTCACTGTATCAGCTGTTTGGATACAATTGAAACAGATCCAAAATATCTATAAGTTGACTTGACCTTAAAGGATGAATTTCTTTAATTTTATTTTTGTGGTGATGAAACATTTCTTGTCTATACCGAAAATATCTTTCTTGTCTGACTAAAAATCAGTAATTAATAAACATAATACATCATTCATATTAACATATGTCATCAGAGCTGTACTTTCATTCAAGTGTACGACAAGTTGCAAAATTGACCCCAAACTCTTGGAAATTTGGATTAAAGATTAAACCAAAGGTCGCCAAGCCGACGAAGCTGTGTTCTCAGAAAATCACACCAAATATCTAAACATCCGACCAGCCGCATATCAGGATCACTTGATGGGTTGAGCAAAAATTAATGTTGTGTTATT
>JAYMTT010000960.1:0-10835 GCA_036898025.1 Hypseocharis bilobata
ATGTAAGAATATATATACATTTTTTTACCAGAACTATTAGTTAAAATTTGAGGGGTGTCAATTGGACACTCTCAATCCTTCGTAGATCCGCCTCTGGTCAGTCGCACACAGCAAAGGCCATTACAGAAACCCCCATTTGAGGGTTTAAGAAGAAGCCCAATGCCTGAAGCGGCAAATTGATAGTCCACCGCTTCTGCTTTCTCATCATGGAGCCGGCGACGGTGAGACTCCGGACGGTGTTTGAGGATCGGAACATGCTCAGCAAGTCACAGAAGAGCTCGGGACTGAAGCGATGCTGGCTTCTCCTAAAACCCCAGCTCCGGACGATCTCCGACCTTGCCTCCTACCTCCTTCAAGCTTTCGACCTTGAAGACGCTTGCCCCAATGGCATCATCCTCTCCGTATATCTCTTTCCACGACCTAATTTCGATCTTGAAACTATTTTGAGCATGCTCAATTGAAATACATAATGTACTTAGTAAAAACAAAATGTTTCATACACTTTTGTGCATGCTAGTTCTTACTTCGGCAGGGCGAAATTGTTATGCTGGGCTAGGTTTGATTTTCTTAATGTTGGGGTTTCTACATTTTTTTCTTGGGAAACAAACGAAGCATGTTGGGTTTAACATTTTATTTCATTGTTGTGCCTAATATAAGTATGTTGTATTTGGATTGTGTTTCGAAATACCTAGACAAATATTGTGCAAGTTGTTGTATTAACAATACTAGTGCTTCAGGGCTCAGTGTTACTATTCGAATCGGTCGTATAATTTTTCTGTACTAAAGACAATGAAATTGGGGTTTTGTTTCTGTGTTCTCATTATTAGATAATTGATCAGTCACTCCAATATTGAATTTTTCAGATGGATGGTTATGTTCTACCACCTTTTGAGTCAACATGTCTTTTGAAAGATAAAGATATCATCAGGTCAGTTTACTTTATGCGGGTGGCATTTTTCTCATTCCAGTTGTTAGTATCTGTTTATCTCGAGTTTTATATGCATTCATTTGTTTGCTGAACAGTTTGAAGAAGAAAAGGGCTCTGTTGTCGGATATCATTCAATCAGGTGATGGGACTAACTCTTTGGAGGTAGAAGTTGTGGAAAAGCAACCAGTACCAATGGGTCTGAAGCTTCTAGCAAATGAGGAGTTTGAAAAGGAAACTGGAGGCTATGAAGGTGAACCAGAAGACGCTGAAGAAAACCAGTTGGGGGATGCACCAGAAGTTGAAATAACACCAGCTAAAAGCAAAGCTTCCAAGAAAAGGAAGGCATCAAAGGAACTTCGAAGTCCAAAGTATGTAATGCATTCTATCTCATTAAACTATCTTCTCTTGATCTTCATGACAGGTTTTGCATTGCTTATGCTGAAAGGAAAAATAATCATTCTACTAAATACATATTAATTTTTTATATAATTTACAGTGGTTAATAGAGTGATCTCTAGTCTATGGATTTTACATCCTGTTCATTTTGTGCCGCTCTTTGGTACCTATGACATTGTGTGAGCAACTAAAGATACTGTGTTCTAAGTTATTCACTCATGATGTACATGCAACGACCTTGACCTTGATAGGTGTATATTGCATCTAGCTGTTTTGGACTTTTATAAGCATTGTCTGGGTTTGGAACTGAGTTTATTGTTTCTACTTCACAGGAGTAAGAAAAGTAAATATGCTGCCGTTGAAAAATATCCTGTTGTTCTTGAAGATGTTGGAAATGATGTCCCTGCAGAGCAAAGAAGATCTCTTCATGCCACGGTCCTCCCCGAAAAGAATCTTGTCAAGGACAAGTCATGCCATGTGCAAGATGAACAGGATGAATTGAACACCTCCGACATTGATGAAAGAAGTAATGCTAGTGGTAAATCTTCACCTAGTGCTAAGCGGTAGGTTTTATAACCTGTAACCTTTATATATCTATTGATGCTAGAATGTTACATCGCTCTCTCTCTCTCTCTCATGTGTTTTTTTCTTTCTTTCAAAGATTCTTCTTCTCTGCACCTGGTGCCCTCACTTTGTGTACGCAGTTCTAACTTTTAGTAAGCAATGGTAACTATTACTGTTTGGTTTTGCCAAAGTTACAACAATGCAAGTAAGGTGTGTAGTTACTGGAGTGCTCATTTTGTTTTGGATTCTATTTATATTAGACTACCCCTTATCATGCTATTCTCTATTTGGTTGTGTAAGCTACTGAAATATGGTTGATGCTACTACATGATTGGGGTCTCAATACCCCTTACAATCGTGTAAATTGTTCTTCTTATTCCATGATGATGTTTTCATGTATGCTACTTTTGGTTTATGTTGCACGGTTTTCCTTTAATGAGTAGCTGATTTCAAATACCTCTATAACGGTAAAACCTTTTAGATACTCTGAATCTGCAATTTACATAACGGTCAAACCTTGTCTGGCTGCATTTTTACATAACCTTGTGTGCATCTGTCTCTACTAATTTGGATGTTTCTTCCTAGCATACCATTTTCCCTATCCTATTGCCTTCCTCTCTTTCTCTCTGTCATAAATCACTATTTTCTTTTTCCTGTTCTTTAGGTCCATCGGGCTTGAGGAAAATGGCAAAAAGAGTGTTGATGCATTGCATACGCCTAGCGGAACTACAAAGGTATTAATTGCTATTAGATTATATGCATGGGGAAAGCCTTACTTGACAGAAATTTGGTTTATTGATGTCTCATGTCCAGTTTTTGCACCTTTTCAAAATTTAGAGATATAGAAACTTAGGGGGAAGGAATACTTCTCAGGGCTTTAGGAATATTATGATAAAATGCTTCTCAAGAGTTCATGTTATAGTTTCAAATGTTTTCGGCCAAAGCTAAGAATTAAATGGCATTGGGTGTGCGAATACGTTTGTCATATAAGCTTGATTTATTCTCTTGGGCACCTGATAAGTCAAAATCATACATCTTTACTTAAAAGAAAAAAGATTAGTATGTTGTATCTAATGCATAATGATTTCTTGATGTACTCATGTACACAATACAAGAATCCTAGAATGTATGGTAGTTTCATGTTAAATGTTCCATGAATTTGAAGTTTTGACTTTTACCATTTTGAGTGTTTCATATCATAATTGTGAATATAACTTTATTAATTCACTTAGCTTACTCCTCATTTCTTTGAAGATACTCCATGTGCTTCTCTGTTTTAAAGGTATTATTATAATGTCTTTCAGATATTAATGTAAACTCTTGCAATCCCTTATTTGTCAGGTTCCTAGTAGAAGTGCTCGGCGTAAAAAGGCAAAAAGACAATGGTTGAGGAAACTAGTTGATCGTGAAAATAAAGAGGTAGAGTAAAAGGAGTAAAGGACTATGAAATCTTTTTTTGAGTTGAGATCAAAATTTATTTAGGACCCGGATAGAAACACAATGATGCATGTACATGGCATGCCCATGTGATGGACATGTGGAAATTTGAAATGTAGTTGTTTACATGTGAAGATAAATTTTTATTGTGTTTATATTGTTGGGTTGGAAACCATCGAATGAATAAAAGTTATGATAGTTGAGCTTTGTCAAACAAAATAGTGAATTTGGTACCTCATTTAATGGTTCACACAAAATAAAATTGTTTTAGTTACATGAGAGTTGCAGAGATGTTCTACAAAATCTAAACTAATTTCGAGTGTGATTTCTTCAAAAATTAAGGAAGTCCAAGACCAAAGAGTTGAAGAATTAGATTTTGGGCTTATGATTTAACAATTTCAAGTTGGCTTTCTGAAGTACCCACCAGCTTTTAAAGAAAATAGGCCTGTGACTTCAGTGATAATTTATGTTTGTTCTCTTTCAATTTTGCAGCTACATGAGAGGCAGTTACTCCACCAAAAGAATCAGCAATCACCCGAGAAAGATAATTATACATTTTCTGAGAAACATCAAGAATCTGATCAAAATAGTGATGCATCTGGCAAAGTTCCTCATATGTCTTCTGAGAAACATCAGCAATTTGATCAAAATGGTGATGCAGAAGCGGACTTTGTTCCCGTGGTAATTCGGCCTGGACATATTCGTTTTCAGCCCCTTGGAAAAGGTCTCTCTCTCTCTCTCTCCCCTGAGATGGTTAAAGCTACCATGAAGATGGTCATGTTGTCTTCTTTTGCTCTAGTCAATATATTTTGTTCGTTGCTAATTCTTGATTTTGCAATGTGTAAAAGCTTGCCTGTTTTGCTCTCAGAGAACTCTGTTCATGATATGGTGCTAAAATCTTACACTTTTAGCAATAGGCTGTCCAGTGCATGGACCAAATGCTAGGGAATGGTTTCCTTCCCAGAAGTGGGTTTCTAGTGTCCAAATTTTGGTATATAGCATACAAAAGTAGCAGCCATGTGATACCCCATTTTTACATTTAGTTGAAAAGACATTAGTTACAGTAGCAAATTGCTATTTTGATGCAATGTGTCTTACCTGTGTTCTTTTTTCCTGGTGGATGCAGATTGTGATATCCAGCAAAATAATCAGATTCAAATGGTATGTTATATATTTAATATTAGACCCCATCATCTTTTTCCGTTATTTTTCTTGTTGAATCAATATTTCATGTCTTAATGTAATAACTTTTCAGTGTTTTTCTGCACATTCAGTACAATATGTCTACACATATTATTCCCTTCTGTTTCTGTTAGTCTATGCTACACCCTGCTAAACCTCGCATTTCATTTATGTCAAGTTTTTCTTCTTGGTCATGCTTCAGGAAACATTTCAGTGGAATGGAATAACCAGCAAGAAGAAGGGTCAAAAATGGGGTATGGAGAAAATTTCAAATAGTAGATGGAATGGTTATAGAAATCCAAGTCCAGAGTCTTCTGAAGTACCAACAATTGAGGAAGAGACGTCTGCGAATGATCCCGTGGACTTTGATAAGCTACCACCATATTCTAGTTTGCCTAAGGTATGTTTCTTTGTACTTGGCTTATTACTTGTATCCATCTTTATTTTCCCCTGATTTAGGGAAAGACAAAAGAAAACATGGTTTGCAGTGGGCTTATTGCCACACCTTTTAACCTCTCTGGAACAGTTAGTAAATTGAACTTTTCGTGGTCCATTAAACATATTTCTGTCATTTTATTTTATTTTTTGAGGTATTGAAGGGTTATTTCATTGTTATTCCAGGAAGATGATGTAGTTGCATATCGTCTGATTGAGTTGTCATCATCTTGGACCCCTGAGCTATCCTCCTTCAGGGTAATTCTCCTTCTGTATCTAAACTACTGCATAACTATAATTTGTGGGCTTGGAATATATTATTTTGCATGTTTTTCTGCCTGTAGGTTGGTAAAATATCACGATATGACCCTCAATCCAACAACATTTTGCTCGTACCAGTTCCAGAATATCCAATTGCTTCTGAGAAGGAGGTAGATGAGGAGGCATCTGAATTACAACCAGATACTTCCCTTTATGCGGAAGATGGAACTTTAGAGGTACTGAAGCTGGGCATTATCAGTTGATTTTTACTTCCAACTTTTATTTTTCAGACATGTTTGACAAGGTAGCACATGAAGTTGTGTTCAAGCTCACATGTAGACTTAAATCCATAGCTGCATTCCTTTTCCCCAGACTTAACTAACATAGTCATTGTGAATGTCCATAAATGCACTTACATTCCTTTTGGGAGCTGTAATATGAGACAATCTCATGCAACGCGAATTAAGCAAAGCAAAGCAAAGTTGGCATTTCCCAAAGAGAATTCCATGAAGTAGTTGTTTGCCAACTACGTTCATCCACTGATTAAAATATATTAATGTTAGCAAATATATGCTACTGCAGTCATAAGATGGTCCTGGCCAATAATTTTTGGTGTAGTTCAATTTGTTGGATTTATTAGATGACATCTCCATATGAATGTTCTACTGAAGAGAAATAGTTGAAATTGTATAATTTTGCAGACACTCCCATCAAATATACTAAGATTCCATTGTTTTGAGCTTGATGGCCTCAGCCATTCTCATATGTAGATGCAGAGTCTAGTTTATATTGATGTTGTGGTTTTCTAGTTCCTGGCAAGCTTTTATCTTGTATGCAATGGTAGAGCTGCTTCTGCTTTTTCCTTGGGTTGCATGAAACCGACATATTGAGCTCTTGTACAGATAAATTTTTCATCTATTGTTGATGTCCGTTCTGTCAAGCAAGGGAACTTGGATTCAACACATGCAGTCACTTGTGAAGTCAATGGAGTTAGTGTAAGAGAACGAGATGCTCCATCAAATCACAAGACCAATGCCAACAGTGACAAAAGCCATGTTCCCACCCAAGGTATTAGTTGTTCTGTTCAGTTTTTGGGCTAGGTATCAGGTTGTTAATGGGTGCAAAAAATCATGAAGCCTATCTGATTTACATGGATGACCGACCTTGCTTTGTACTGCTATGTCAATACAGGAAATGGAGAAGTATGGGAAGAGATTAGTCGGGCTTTAAATGCCAAGAAGGCACAGCTGTCGCAGGAGGATGACTGGAGTAGGAAAGATAATTCTGGGAGGAGCTCTTGGTCTAAGGGTCTAAGAGGCAGCGCACTGGGTCCAACAATGTCTCTTTTAAGAGCTCAGAACAAACTATGAGGAAGAGAGCTGGCAGAGCAGCATTATGCTAAAAGACTAAAAGTCCTTTCCGTTTCAGTTAAATCAAGAAAATGGAAACTGTCTTGTTCCATGCATGTAATGTAAGGCTGTATATGCCATTGAAGGGTAAATTTTTGTATGGAGAATGGCCATTTTGACTTTTGAGTGCCCTGATGTGAATATATCTTAGAAATTCTTCCTCCGGATGTTGAAGACATTTTTTTTTTTAAATTGTTAACTGTTCTATAGGACACACAAGCATCTCCCCGCTCCTTCATTTGTAAGAAAAAAGAAGAAAAAATCTACTATTTGGTATCCTCTGCATGTAGTGGCTAAATGCAATTTGAAGTTAAATGGACCTTGGCGTCCGTAGTTGAGTGGGGGAAGAAAAGATCTATGCTACCAGTCTCGTATTAGTTCAAAAATCACACTTGCTAGATCCATAATTCAAATCAATCTGTATGAAACATAATATTAGGTATCTGAAGATCAATCATTAAGGAAATGCCTTTGCTTTTCATCTCATCTCAAATGGCTACAACTTCGGTGCCTGACGTATAAGGCGGCCATATAAACAGTAAGAAAAAAAATGCTATCGTTTTGCTTATTCCATCTGATATTATATACTTCTAGTTTCTATTAAGCATAAAGTGGCTTGGTTTATGTACATCTTTTGGTAACAAAAACTCAAATCTCCATTCATCACACAAGCAGATGAGCATTACTTGTACTGCCTGGGATGCCAATTCACCTTTAGAAAGCTGCAAATATTCCAGGTCATTGCAAACCAAATTCTTGGAGAAAGCTGCGTCTTTCCCAAACTTTTAGTCTCAACCTTCGCACCTATCCTCTATCCTCTGCCTCTTGAGATAAGATATGGTTGAGATTGTTCAGGAACTGCTCTGGCTCCTCGGCTTCTTTCACCATCTGCAAAAGCATACCATACATGACATTGCATGAGTTAAGCCCATTGCATCACAGTAGAATAAACATCTATTCGCCATAAATATGGTTCTAAACTCCTATTATGCCTTCAAAAAAAAAAAAAATTGGATAGGAAGCAGATGGTCATTTCAGTTTTCCACAGTCCAAAATATATCAGTGCTTAATCTTACAGTTCAATACCAATACATCATGCTTTAGGTATTTAACTTTGCAATGAAAGAAATAATGTTCAACATATCCATAACTGAATAATTGACAGACTTTAGTAGAGCTGCTTCTGCAGCTTCTCTAGTCAGATGGTTTTAAACTGGAATTTGCAGTCGAGATACCTTTTCCAATTCCTGGACACTAATACATATTGGATACAACTCTCCCAAAGAAACAACTGCGACCCTTCATCAAAACTTCAAACTAATCAGTCTACACTAAAAAGTCCGAACTAGCCAAGTTAATACTCATTTGTCCAATATGTGAAGATTTAACTAAATTACTTGGATATAATGCACTAAAGATTTAACTATATTACTAGACAGAATGCACTAATAGCTACATGCAACTATGCTTTACATAGATACAGGTAACAGGGATGGCAATACTAATGCAATCCTCCCTCTTAAGTATAAACACCCTCAGAACAAGTTTCCTCAACAACTGTGTCATGCAGGATGTGATCAGTTCGTTACTAATTAACTAAAGTCTGTTTCCTCGATGATATAAACATGGAGTCTTATTGCAGTCATTAAGAATCTAAATACTCAGTTATTCTTATATACCATAACTTTACAAATACCATCAAGTTAGCTCAACAATTAAAATCAATAGCACCATCTCCCTCAAAACGTTACAAGTAGTTGAAACAAGTCAGGAAATTGGGACAAAAAATACTTAGAAAAACATTATACTATGAAGGTGCAATAGTTACCTGTATAGGTACATTTGATGGCAAACACATTCGACCAAGGAAGTTGTGGCCAACCGTCTCCCAACGAAAATGATCATCATTGTAAGTTCCATCACAGCTGAACAAGTGCCTCTGTCCTTGCTCATTTGAAACTTCCCGTCCCAACCAGACATACACAACATCTCGATTCTCTTTGCCCAAACTCAAAGCTGGAGCTAACAAAATGTATGCTGATCTAGAATCAAGAATGTGAAGGGAACCCATCTCCACTTCATGCATGGTAGGCCACTCATACAAAACTGGTTTTGTCAATTCTGCAACATCACCCAATGGAGGATTAAATTTACTATACTCTTTTCTATCTTCAACCTTACTTCGCAAATCTTTTTCAGCACTAATGAAGTCAGCATCTAACATTAATTCTTCCCTGCATCCTTCATGCTCGAATAGGTTGCAATCCATGTCCTTAATCATATCATTATCCAAGTCAGGTAGGGAGAAGGACCATGATCTTACCAGGTTCCTTGGGACTTCAGCAGGCTCGTCAATTGAGGACAAAAACATACGAGGTGGAGGACTACTCCCTCTGCGCTCTGCAATAGAGGGACAACTCCCTTTTAGATAACAAGTATTAGACACTCTTAAAGCACGGTTAGCAGAAAATGTCTCCTTTGGTGAAGGGGGTGTTGCATCAGGAATTAAACAAGGATTCTCTGCCAAGGAAGACTTCTTACTGGAAAAAAGATCTGTAGATTCCAAACCAGAAGGTGAAGGCTGCTGAGAAGATAAATATGACAAGTCGGACCAATTAGAAGATGAGGGTGAAAATGTAAACGAACTGGAATAGTCAGAGTTTGAAGGCGAGAGTGTAGGAGACTTGGAACTAAACTTTGAGCTGCTGGCTGGAAAACCAGAATCTGGTGAACAACAAGGTGTTGGTGATGATATAGAGTCAGGCTCTTTACAAATACCATTAATCCTATCTGGGCTACTGTTTGGGAAGCAAGAAAAGGAATCTGGCGAACCGCAGGGAGAGGTTAATGGTGATGAAGTACCTATGGCTATTTGAGAAACAGGACGTTCCTCTTCTTGACAAGTATCTATGGTCATATCTGATTGATCATTGAATGGAGCCATGTCACACATTTTCTTGGCCGACATGACAAATTCCTTCATAATACCATTAACAAACTTGCTTCTCAGTCTGCCCCACCCATTTTCTCTAGCGGGTAAACATGTTTCTGATCCAGTATTTGATACCGAAAAGGGTGGAACAACTCCACCAGCAAGTGCCTTGTGGAAAATTTCAAAATCCAAATCATATTCATTGACCTTCCTTTCACCAGGACGACTAACATAAACAGCTGCAGAAACCTCAGACAAAATCTCTACCTTCTTCGCCCCAACTTTGTCAGAGTCAGAGCCATCTGGTAGGAGTTGCCCACTGGCCACAAGAGCATCCCAAAATCCAGATGGCTCTTCACCCTCTTTAATGCTCATGATCGGACCCCTAGCTCTCTCATACCGGATGACCTGGGAGGCAGCTGCACCTGCATTATTTGACATCACTGCACTGCAATTCTTCCCAGTCCAGACATAAATAGCAGAAGGAACGTGCACAATGAAAGCTCCACGGGAGTCAAGCCCATGAGCTCCAGGACGGCTTACCATTTTAGGCACGAGATGAAGAGGATCATAGGGGGAGTGTGGGGCCATCCTGTACATCCTGAGCACAGAATTGGGGCTTGCAGGCACAGCATGCACTCTCTTCTGGCACTGCAGAAGCTGGCAAGCAAAACCCATGTTCGGATTGGTGACCCCTCGTGCAGCCTTGACATACTGAAATGCATCTTCAAAGCTCTGCCCCTCCCTCCACATCAGGTAAGCAATAACCAGAGAGGTGGACCTGGACACTCCCTGGCAACAATGGACAAGGACCCTCCCACCTGGTAGGTCTCGCACTTCCTCAAAGTAATCGAAGACATCATAGAGAATACTGGTGATATCCTCTGAAGGGGTATCCTGCAACCAAAGGGTCTTGTAGACAAGATCATTCTTGAAATACTCGGGACAAACAAACCCAACACAATTGAGAACATGGGTGATCCCATTTTCCCGCAAAACCTCACGGTTCTTGGCCACAGCATCACTTCCCAAGTATATATGATCAGCAATTCTGGAGCATTCCTTGTCGAAAAAGGCAAGCTTTTCCCTCTTGAACATAAATTCTCCTTCTCCTTCTCCTTCTCTGGTGGGTTTAGATCCCCTTGGTCTTGGGGTCTGCGGATCATGAGGCCACACTCCCAGATCATCGGAGCCGGCCCGGGGCCACTCTTCTAAATTCCTCCGGGTTACCGACAGTGGCGGCAAGCACGACCGGCCAGCCCTGTTTGGTTGCGGTTTAGGGTTAGGCTTG
>JAYMTT010000961.1:0-10831 GCA_036898025.1 Hypseocharis bilobata
TACAAATTTGGTGCAGACAGCATCTTCAGAATGCTGCTGGCACGAACTGATATTCACACCAAAAAAAATGAATTGCGTGAACAAAATTATGTGCTCAATCTACTTTCCCGCGGGCTCCGGTTCTCCCAAATTGCAAATAATAGACCATTTGTCATCAGCTTGGCTAGGTTCTATTCCTGAAAAGCATAGACACAGAAGCAGTTACTACTCGTAATTCATTTAGACTGGGTCCTCCAAGCATTAGCCAATACTAGGTAAATCAAACCTGGCTTCCTGTTCTCTGGATCGTTAATGTTCTCATCCTCACAAGGAATTGCGCGTGGGTTGAAGCTTCCATCTGTTGAGTCCTGAGAAGTTAATGTGAGCTGGCAATAGGCTGCATGTAACTGGTCGTAGATCTCCTTCAGCTTCCCAGACTGTTCATCCCGCAGATCCATCTCAATAAGAACCTGTAAGCAACCTACATGTAAGAATTTGGAGGAGACAAAACGGCAGAGATATTCGTAAGATAGTATGCTATTATTACCTCTGCAGCAGTATTGCTCTTAAATATTGGGTTAAACCGCCGCCTACAATACTCATAAAAGAGGACGGTGCCAATAACCAGTGGAATGGTGAATCCTGCTGCAATTGGAGATCGCCTCAGTCCAAATACTCCGAGAGCTGTTACTTGGGTCAGCACCAATGAAAAGATTGTTGTGTTGTGACAAATGGGCCAGAACTGTCCTCCACTTTCATATTTTGTAGTATATACATTGACAAACTGAAAAATATAATTGAGGATTTACAAACAAAAGTTAAAGAAAAAAGTCATAACAAAACATTGGCAGCACATTGAAACAAGGGTAAAAACAACATGCAACTTATTTCTCTATATTTTCTTCTTGCAGGCCATGGACTGCATGAAGAGTACATTGAATAATGCAAATCCTATAATAGAATTAAATATTCAACACATAGCAAGATGCCGAATGCATATGCAATATAAAGACCTACTAATGCTCAAGTTTGCCTATCAGAGAGAGTGGTTTCTGTATATTACCCAGAAGAAAAAAAATTATGTATTGGAAGCTACTGTATATCCAAGTACCTGAAATTGAGAGCACTATCTATCATCTTATGCCAGGTGAAACTTTCTGAAGACATCATATATTGTTTCATGTATAGTTGGTAAATTTTGCGTCGCTCATTGATATTGTACTAATACCTAGTTCAGAAGATGCAACACAAAAAGTCACCAAGATGGTCCTCGTGATAAACCTGTCAATAGAAGTGCACCATGTTGCAGAAGTGGGTGCTCTGGATAACTACTCCCTCCGTCCACAGTTAACTGGTTTGCTTTCCTAAAAGAGTTGTCCAACAATAACTTACCACTTTCCTTTTTAGTAACAAATTAGGCTCCCCTTTTCCAATGGTATCCCTTAAGTAGTTAGTTGTAACAACTTTATGAGTTTGTTATATGGGTAGAAAGTGGAAAGTGAAGGACTAACAAACTTATGCTTAATCTTTGCTAAAAGTCAAACATATCAATTAAATGTGGACGGAGGGAGTAATTATAATGACAAAGTGACCTACTTGTCTACTACTATTTCTTTCATGGATGAGAGGAAAACAAAGGAACTCCTACAAGATGTCTTTCTCTAAACCTTTTGCCCTCTCCCTTTAAAGCCCAACAATCAGGAACCAATGAGCTCAGTGTCTAAATCTGCTTTGTTTGTGATACTTCCATTTACACCGAAACGAATCCCCAACTAAAAGTGCAATAATAACCATTCTTTCTAGGCAAGACAAAAACCTGATTTATGGTAAATGAAAACTTTTTCTAGGAATGGAAAACTTTTTTCTGTTTTCTTTCCACATGTAGGAATGGAAAACATGAAAATGAATTGGTTGCCTCATTTTGAAACATATGGCAAAAACTTAAAATAGATAAATAATTGAAATTATCTTTAAAAGGATGTAACAGATTTTCCTCACTTTCTATTTTTAAACAAAATGATAACAGTAAACATGGAAATTCTTTGATCCAAACATGCCCCAAGTTCCTAGCTATTTCCACGCCAAATATCAATTACTCACTGTCTCATGGCATTATGCAATAGACCTAAAATGCAATTTGCCAAGAGGATGATTGAAATAAAGGGATATGAATTAAAATCTGGTTGGCTGAAAACAAAATTCTACATTCAAGGACCGAAGCATGAACACACTCCACATCATGGGCAAATTCAATCAAATTCACTTATAAAGGAATTTCATTAAAAACCATAGTTGAATTCTAGAGGAGGTAGGACTTAAAAGAGAGATGTAAACCTGGTTTTTGTAGACGAGGTAAGCAAGGACAAAATAAACCAGCAAGAAAGGCAATATTAAGGGTGCCATGACGGAACAGGTGAAGCCAATGAGGCCAAACAGTAGGACTCGTGGGATTTCTGTTTGGTATGGAAAAGATATAGAGCAATCACTTGTGTCGTTATATCTGAGTATGAATCTTGTGAACCAATTGTATAAAAGAGGAAAAATTTGCATGATTTCACATGATAATCCTGCCAAACCTGATGTCAAAGCATATGTCATGAAGAAGCTTGCCTGCATATAAAGAAAACCACTATTATACGTAACAGCCAGATAAATTTGCATGACGATATAGACAAGTAGATAAGTTTTTTTCATTTCATGTGAATCCAATAACTACACAATCACGAAACATCCCCCATGTTTGCTTGTAAAATCTTTGACATGTGAACCTTAATACAATCAGTAATTGGAAATTTGCATGGCTCAAAGCCAAAATAAAAGGAAACATTTATGTAGACAGAATTATTTACAAGACAATTGCCTTACTCATATCACTTTGAAAGTAAACTCTCAGGCCAAAATAGAAATCAATAATCATGTAAAAAACTGGCATAAAAAAGCATGATTATGAAAAGCTGCATATCAAGTTAACATCAACAGAAGTCGGGTAGATCACCTGCATCGGCACTGCTTCAGCGAGTTTACTAAGTATTTCTTTTGGACGGTCCACCAACTGGTTGATAACAGACCCCGAGAGAACATTAACAAAAAAAACATTCCAGATTGTGAAACATAAAACTTTGCAGGTTGCACTCTTTTTCCTCCCGCTATGAGAGATGCATCCTTCAGCAGCTGAAAATATCATCATTATCGGTGGAACGGTATACAAGAATAACATCAGAATCACACTTGGTAGATAACCTGTTATCAGCTGGCTCATTACGGTCCTGTAAGTATGCATACAGTTAGTTTATAGGAAATAAATTGTCTACTAAAATATTTGAAAAATGATGAGTTCCATTTCCTTGCTTCTATTTGCCACCAAAAAACCCAAAAATATGACACATTGACAAGAAAGGAGAAGGCAAAAGAACTCAATGCAAATATAGAATCCAGTAACTCTTCCATAGTTCAATTACTATGGTACAAATGACAGCATGTACTATAGTTACTCTTTATTTATTTATTTTTTATGATAAGCATTCTTAAAAAAACTAGTATTCTTAACATTACACTAAGAAAGAATTCAAAAAGATTGAAGATTGACAAGTTCTAAAAGAGAAACTAATATTATAAGACTAATGGTTAACAAAAAAAAATGATCAGCACAGAGTGATGGTATTAGTCATAAATGAAACTATGCAAAATAAGATGAACGGGCATTTAAAACCTAGTCCTTATATCAAGAGGGGCAAAATCATAGCATGAGCTGAAATAAGCTCCGTAGAATGCTAGTGAGCTCAAGTAAATAATAAACGGCTATTATAAAACAATTGACCACAACATGGTAGAGCCTCACGTTTCCTATATCAACTCAAACTCCAGAGTTGTTAATGGGGTTTCCATATGCGAAGTTCATATTCTTCCATGATTTTCCATTATCATGGACTATGTTGTGATAGCAATGCCACACTAATATATTTGAACTATCGACATTCTTGTTCAGATATTAATTTAAGAGCAATGTTGTCCTTAGCCTCAGGAAAAGAAGCAACATAGGGGCCCAGACTATGGTGTACTTCCAATACTGAAAAAACATGACACCATTTCCTAATTTATATGTATTTCTGTAATTTCATGTCTTCATGTGTTGTTTCTAGTATGTTAGATTGAGGGTCAAATCTCACACATCAAATACATCATAATTTATTAGATTTTACCACCTTTTATCCATGTACAGCACCCAAAGAGTCAGGATGTGATCATATGCAAAAAAATTAAAATAGCCAAAACATACAACTGGTGCAATCATCATGACATTATGATACTTACGATTTAAGAGCCCCTCTCAGAGCTGGAAATGTTTGTTGTAACTGTTCTAGTTGAGTCAAACCTTGTACAAATGTGACGGGAGCAAGAAAAGCAAACACAAAAACAATAGCAGCCAGAAATGTTGCTATCTGACGAAGCCAAAGTTGTCTATATGGTATCCAAAGGTTTGACCAATAAACATCATGCGGTTCTGGAGCCAAGTCCGTCACCCATAGCATGGGATTTGATGATTGAAGAAGCTGTGAAGCAACAACAGCAGCAAAGCGGGTCTTAAAAAAGACAAAAGCAGCCGCACACTCCTGCAATGAAACCAAATACTTATGGCTTAGAAGCAGCAATTTTCACTTATGTTTGTAAGAGTTAACACCCACATAGTCACGTTAACTTCCATGCATACATTCCTACATGGTGAAAACAAAGCAACAACAGCAAACAATACAATAACAATAAACTAAAGCCATCAACAAAGGTAAGAATAGTAAAAGAAAAAGAGAAAAGCACAAGTGATCAATCAAATAAATAGGATTGCAGTGCAATATCATATATGACACCAACATATCTTGTGAACATTTCTTAAGCTAGGGTTATATTTTCCACTTGCTCTTCAAACAACACAACTTAAGCATCCATTATGTGTGATAGTTGGCAGTGAAAGCACTTACAGCAGATCATATCAAAGCCAGAAAACTATGCCGAACATAACTGTGCATAAAATCTACATGAACAATATCTAATCATGAAATCTCAAGTAATCAAATCAATCAGTGTTAAAAATTGTGACCTTATCTCTTGAAACTATACTATTATCAGAAAAGCCAGAGTTCCCGTCCGCATTTTCCTCAGAGAGCATCTTAAAAGAATGTGTAGCGCTTCCACAAAGACCACATCGCAGAAAAACTGGCTTACACTTTGTATCACTCAGTGACTTGTACAAATTCTCTGCATCATTCTGCAAACAGAGCATTGTCAGATATTGTAACTAACAAGAAACAGGAGGTTAAGCATGCAACTTGCCAAGTCAACCAACCAACCAATCTCATACATGCAACAGTGGTGATATTGCCATGTAAGCATAGCTTTTAGATTTCGTAACATCATCATCCAAGTCTTACCATGCCATGGGGCATTGTGAACCGGTATAAGAAGGGTATAAAAGTGGCTTCATAAATAAGATGTTAAAGATAAGGATACAGAGATCAAGACTTGGTAATAATATGGCTAGTAAGGTCAATTCTGGAAAGAGGTCTAAAATAGTATTATCAAGATCCTCAAGTAGCTCTAGTACGTGGCAAATGAAAAACAAAACAACCGACAGTTAGTCTCGTGCAAACATAATTTAAGTTGTGGTTCTAAAGAGTTGAGGAAAAAGCAAAAGGATGTGGACAGAAGCGACAATAAAAGCCCCAGCTGACATATCTGTAGTAGCATAAAGTAAGCTGATCAGAGTAATCAGATAAGGCTCTTTTTTGTCACTTGATCAAAAATGTCATATTTGCTTGCAAGTCGATATTTGATTAAAAAATAGTAATAATGATAACGAACAAATTCACATCCAATACACAATCTAGTCAGGCCCAGAGGTGTCTTAATCAGACACGTGCTTTAATGTTTTACAAACCTGCTAGCAGGTGAAAGAGCACGAGAGATCACCACATGAGGTTTCCTCAACTGATGGTGTTGTGCACAAGGGAAAGTTGTTTGACCCAAAAATTTATGTATAAGCAGAACAATTTTGAGAACTGTAGCTGCCTCACAAGAGTAGAGTTAAGAAGATCCCAGAAATGGAGCTGCAAATTCTTAATTATTACCTGAATTTGTATAGCCTGGATTTATATACAAAATCACGAATTCTTCAATTTTAGTGAATAATTAGAGTAGTGCAAGTTATTCTTTTTACTCATGAAAAATATTCCAGGATCATTATAATAAATTCTTGTTTTCTGATACATTCTGATGTTATTGCTCTCAAATTACTCTAGTGTCTTCCCAATATCTATGTTCCATTTCCAAAATACTACAGGTGTTGTATCTATTCCAAATCCTATTGGAGTTGAAGGAACTATATCTAGTCATAGAGGAAGAGAATGTAGCACAATGACACATCACTCATGTATCATCTGCTCAGTCTTTGAATTTACAACATTGGTACTATGAAGAGATATAATACCTTATGTAGTATAAAACTCACTCAGTTTACAAATTGGGTTCTAGACATATCAGATTTCAAGAGAAAATTTGTCTGAAAAAGCTATAAATGTTGGGGTGCACAGGGACTGCACATACCCGGGATTAGTCAGGAACTCAAAGCGGTCCTGACTCTTTGTTAGCAAAACAAAAAAGAGTGAAAGACAAAAAAGAGTAAAAATATAATATAATAACAGCATTTGCTTGTATATCCACCTTACATCACATAAATAGTATAACTCCATCCATCAGATGTGCAGAGATGTTACCAACTAATATAGATAGTAATAATTAATGACATAATAAGTCAAGAGAAATTTTTGCTCAATTGTAAATTTAAAAAATCACAAAAAGGAAGAGGCGCACCATCAATTTATGAACAGTCCCACACTTGTAGACCATCTGGTGTGACAGGTAGCCTGATGCATGATACTTTGTGAAGAATTTTCTGACTGCCTCGCTATATGATTCTTGTGCAGACCATGGAATGGATCGGACAAGAATAGCAAAATGACTCGGATTTGGAGGAGATCCAGTAATGTGCGCTAGCCTCATAGACGTGATGCTCTTGTAGTTCTTGAGGAAATGCCAATGTTTAGATATCATCACAAAATTGTAAAAGGAAGTTACTACTATAACCTTCCAATGGAAAATAGAAATATATGATTAATACTATGGATTTTACATCCTTACGAAGTAAAGGAGAATGCAAGCTGAGCAGGTTATGACATATAACGCAAGACAATGAACCCAAAGCCTGAAAAACATTGAAACGTGAAAAATAATTAATGAATACCCAGTATTTGGTAGTATGTCAAGTATGGAACTAAAAACAGATTAAAAAACTTTTCGGCAATGGTACCAGTATCTGAAAGCAACAAGAGATCAAAAACATGATCCTTTTCAAGAAACAATAAACAATAAAGCAGTAAGGTTTTCGTTTCCATTTTCATTAACATGGAAAAATTCACTTCTCCCATTCTCTGGAAACAGGGAGAGGAGGAGCACAAATTTAAAGGAAAATTTGTCCTGCAAAATACAGGCTAAGGAAATACTTCAGTAGACTTCTAGCTCTAGGCAAACCCACAAGCAGTAAGAGGAAACACCAAATCCAACTTTTGTTTTCAATCCTTCCTCGTACATCAACACCTAAATGTCTAAGCATAAAAATAAAAAGTAACAAAGTATCTAAAATGTTGGTGAAAAATTAAAATAATATATGAGTTCATTTCAATAATAGGTCTAACCATTTTGATCCTTCTTTAACATTCCCAATCGAAAATACAACCAATGACTCTGAAGGAATCCACGTGTGTTGCATCTCTTTCCCATAATAGTTCGCTGGAAGCACAAAAAAAAGGCAAACAGCAGCAGCAATGGAGAAGATCTGAATACTGAGAGAAACAATAACCATCCTCAGTCAGTGATAGTTGATTACCAACAGCAGGAACTCAAGACTTCTAAAGAACCGAGTATGGAAATCAATCATAAAATTTGGAGTTAGGCAATGTAACAAACATTAGAAGTAATGAACCCAAAATATCAATCTTCTTCACTTTATTCTCTCCAAATAAAAAGAATGTAAACCTCCACATATATAAGTGTATAACAAGAGAAGAAGATTTGTGTGAAGTATAAAACAAAGTCTATAACAAGTCCTTAATTTATGAATTTATAGCAAACAAACGCTTTTCTATAAAGCTAAGTGTCAATGCCAGTTCTAGTCCGCTAAGCCTAAAAGAGAGAAAGGAAAAGGCTAAAAAGGAAACACTGAGGTATATACTTCTTGGACGTTTGCCTTTCAGTTTTATTTCCATAAAGAGTAGCAATATAAGCATGTAGATCTCAGCATATTCTGAGAAAAGGGGATTAAGCCACCTAGAAATCTTGTCTCGGTCTGGTATAATTGTATTTTAAGTCTTGTGAACTTTTAACAGAACTGGAAACTTCTCTAATTAGGGAAACAGCAGTTACCGAGTCCTAAGATTAGATCTATTAAGTGGACAGTCAAAAGCAGTCATTAACAACAGGATTATACCACCAAGTTCCTGAATTGTTAGGATCTCCGTTACCAACAAGTTTTCTGTTCCATAGAAAGAGAACCTTGGTTGTACTGGAACTTACCATGGGAACAACATAAAATGTTCTTAAAGTAGATGACTAATTTAGCTGGTTAACATTCTAAGCATTGACCATTTGTACTAGAGGCCTAACATGCCTATTGTTACTGAGACTCGGTTGGATGGTAATTTTGTGCATGAGGCTATGCAAGAGTTCACTGTGTTTGACGGGTCAGAGAAACTCAACTCTGTACTTCAGACAAATCCCTTCTTCATCAAAAGATGGAAGGTTCATAAGAGATCTACCTTCGTTGAACATCCAAACCATTGGATCAAACAAAAACAAAATAGAAAAGAAAGAAGGAAAAATAGAATATTGTTGTAACTATGAGTATAAGTTTAGACCAGGGCACATTAAAGGTCTCTAAAGAGCTTTCTTATGCTAGCAACGAAAATTAATTTGCTAACAAGTCTTCTAAGCTACTTTACAAAGGTATGCAGATTAATTACTTCTATTCCCTTGTACTAATGATTTTTCGATTTGTCTATCAAGTCGGTCTATATAGAAATAAGGGATATATTTTCTACATGAGAACTAGAGAAAGAAAAGTGAAATAATGCTAACTATTTCAACCCACCTACGAACAATAGCACAGTATCTATCAACAATACAAACTAAAATCTAATAAGTACCATTTTCCATTGTGTATAAGTTTTAGGCAAGGTTTAGTCACCTGAAAACAAGTACCCTGACAAAGACAACAGCATCCAAACCACCAATAACCAATAATTCTTCTTCAGTGGTTTCCCAGGCCTTTACTATCCAACCAGCAGATGGAACAAATCTGTCAAAGCAGAACCCATGCTTGCGCTTTGAATGTATCGAAGCAAGCCTCCGACCGAAGTACACAGTTACATTGGAAGGTTGTTTTCTTAGTATGGAATACAGGGAAAAAAGCACCACACAAATGGCTGTGTTGATTCCAGCGGAAGTTAAAAGAGCACCAATGTTCATCTCACCCCACTATATCTTCAATCCCTATGTGCATCTCACTGCCGAAGAACACAGATAATGTAATACATTAAGATCATTTCCATATAAAAAAAGGACGCACAATAAACCGGCAAGCATTCCAAGTGGCCATATACAGATTCAGGTTCTGAAATATTTGTCATTTTGTCAGGCACATGCACATAATTCCAAATGATTCCTTGCTAAGAACTCTCCAACATTAACATATCCGTCTAATATTATGCCCTAATTAATCCAAAAATAACCATTCCACCATGTCTACATAGCACAACTCTATATCATTAACCAAAGACAATAAGAATTGATTGGGTTTTTCCGTACACATAAGCCTCAAAATTTCCTCTATCACCTACATTCTCGTCCAAACACCACCAAATAACTTGAACAATTACCAAGAAAATTTTGAAAATAAAAATCAACGAAAAAAGAAAATCAATTCAATTAGAACAGTAACAATGCGCAATCACAATTCAAAAAGAAAAACTAACCCAAAAAAAAATGAAAATGAAAAAGGTGAAGAACAGAGCACCTTAGGGAACAGAGGTGGAGAATTGAGAGAAAAGCGAGGAACGACCCTTTATGGTTATGGCAGAGAAAAAGCTTATTACGCCACAACAGCGACTCAATCTCTACGTTGCTGTTGCTTTGACTTCACAGGAAACCGAAAGTGTTGTGTTGTGTTGTGTTGTGTAGGATTCAATTCCAATCCAAAGAGAAAACACGAAACCCTAACGAGAATTGGGAGAGAGAGAGAGAGAGAGAGAGAAAATTGGGAATTTGGATAAACTTGAAGGAAAAATAAAATTCGGTGTTTTATTTGTTTTGGGGACCAAAAACAGAAGACACAAACACAAACACGCAGTTTTGGTTCGACGAGCGGTGAGGCTGATATTCCATGGGAATGCCACGTGGTGGTACGCAATTGATCATGAGGGAAGATTTGCGGTACCGACGCGAGCGCCACGTGGAGTACGTGAAGGAACTGGATAGAGCCAAACGGAACCTACCCAACTGTCATTGTAACTGATACAGTGTGTCACAATCACTCACTGCTGCTACGTCTCTCGGGCTCGGCCTCTCCCTCCATTTTTTCTCTTTCCTATTTTCATTAGGTACGACTGAATTTTTATTTTTTTTATTAAATATGCCAAAATAGATCATCCTAAACCTTAGGTCGTATGAATTTTCCTAAATTTTAGGGATTTTATTTTTTCCTTCTTCATCTTCAATTAGTGTTTTTATATTTCTTAAAATCTTAATAATT
>JAYMTT010000962.1:0-10826 GCA_036898025.1 Hypseocharis bilobata
CTTTAATCAAGAGAGATTGCAACATTTTTATTTTTTTTTAATTTCGTCAGTGAAAAACTGTGTTCTCGTGACACAATTTTTTTTATTATTTTGAATTAAGAATGTCACCTCATGAGGTTTTCAAATCTTGAGTAAAATTTGTGCTCTCATTACAGAGTTTTTAAATTGTGACTCAACAAGAACTGTGTTCTCAAAATTGTGTTTTGAGATGACACAGTTCGTATGGAGGTAATCACTTCAGCCTAAGATCGTAATTAAATGAAAGATGGATTGAACAGGTGTTGAATAAGGATTGACACAGTTTTTAAACTTACAAATCTGACTCAGCATTAACGTGAACAAAAGGTCGTGGTTCGTTACAATAGGGGAACCACCCCTAGACTGTTCTCTCACTTTGAAGTCGACCCTTTGATCAAAATTTTCCACCTGGTAATGTCACATGTTATTTTTTGAAGCATGACTACTCTCACGTGTCAGTTGTCACCCAAAGATAAAAGGTGTCTAGATCTTTAATTAAAGATCAAAACGCCGGGTTTGAAAAAAAAAAATCAAGCACACAGTAACCATAAGGTAAAATCAAAAGAAGCCGAGAAAAGCATGCCAGGCACATGCCCTCGGCCCAATCGAATCAGCTCTGATAACATATCAACTGTCAAGACATCCAACTCAAAATCAATTGGTAATGAGTAAAGTAGCCCATTTTTACTTATTAATCCGTTGGACTCCTCAAATTTACTCGATGCGAAGATTGTTTGGCTTAACATTTCTTGCACCATAACTGCATCCAACTTTTGTCTCAAGTAGTGTATTGAACAAGAACTGATAACTATTCTTTACCTCCTCCAAAGTTAATCTCTCAGCATCAACTAGTATGCATAATAATAATGTTCCTGACATGACAAAACTACTGAGTGTTGTCTTCATTTGAAGCATTGAAGTATTTGAAGTTACCAAAAAAGTAACATATCAAAGTAATTCAACTCAGATGAACAAATTAAACAGTGACTTATTACCCTTTTTCCCCTTCGAAGTTTATGGATGAAGTATAAGACCGTTGGATTGGAGGAAGATAATTTAAAGCTGATCTCGCTTTGCCTTATGGTGATTATTAGTGGGAACAAGAGATTTGAAATGTCACCCATGAGAATTCAAAGATTAGTGGAGTAATCATAGTTTCTTGATCTTATTTAAGAGTTCTGCAGTGTTCTCGCAAGTGGTCGCTAAAGTAGTAATAATGGATGGGAGGAAACAAAAATTAAAGTATTCTTCAACGGCGATGGAGGTAGCGTTTGGATTGTTTTCAACGAAATCAGAAAGAGAACGAGAATTTTATACTTGAAAATTTTTGTTTCAAGTGTATACACGTATTTTTAAGGAATGGGGAATGGAAATGATAACGAGAACGAGAATCTAATTCTTTTTCTCTTTGGATGGAATTAAAATATATTAATGGGATGAGAGTGAGAATCAGGCGAGAAGGAGAATCTAGAGTGCATAGTTTCTAATCTATATAAATAGATTTCTCATTCTCATTTTCATTCCTTCAAAGTAATCCAAACACTACCTTAAAGCTTTATTATGATTTCATACTCACTTGAACTAGTAAATGCTAGTTGTAGCATGTTGTTTCCTTGCCTTTGCTATGTACTTGCAGTGGCATGGATCAAAATTCATATGATTCATCATCTATGCCTGATACACAACAAACCACACTATCTAGCCATGGTTTTTAATTTTCATTTCTGTAGTATTCAACACAAATGTGCTGCGCTTATAAGCCATACAACCATGACATATCATCATAACATTATTCACACAAAACACAGTTCACAATAGACATGCTTAACCATATGTACATCTGAACTAGTACCGTGCTGTTTCCACACTAATTACTACGCAAATTTGCCCACTAATCTTGTTCCTAACAGGTTAATTACAGCCCTTTGTAGGATGGCAATCAGTTGGATAAACGTGATGACTCTCAGTTGATGACCCAGAAGGATTACCGTAAGCTCCATAACTGTCATTCTTTTCACCTTCATAATGATCACTACTATTATTACCTGAATTGGTTGTTTTCTTATCATTGTTATAAGCAACAGCTGTTGGCAATATTGGACCAGTTGTAGGATTCTTATAAGTAGCTGACTTTCCAGATTTAGCATTTGGGTTAGCATCAATTGCACCATTGCTGATTCCCTCTAGTTTCCGGCCCCTCTCCTCTAAAATAAACCTTCTAGCATCAGCTTGAAGGGATAATAATACTAATCCAACAACGACGACAATTACAAGTACTGTCTTCATGATCATTAAGCTGCACCAAAAAACATTAAGTAGTAAACTTTTAGTAGTTAAAGTTTAAAAAATTAATGGCAGCCTAACTAAACAAGATATCCAAACATACCTTAATTAACTTCCTTCCTTGAAGCTAATTTGATGGATCTTGTTTGGTAATACGAAGAGAATTTATAGAGAATATCTTAATCACGAGGATTAGTGGGAAGGGTAATTAAGATTTCTAAATGTGTCAGCTTATAGTGGAGTAATCACAAATTCCTGGTCTTATCAAGGCATTTACGCGTGCCCTTGGAAGTGGCCACCAAAGTTGTAATTATGAACAAGGGTAAAATCAATGAAAACTTCCAGTAATAGTTTGAGCTTTACTTGATTGTTTTTCTATTAATTCTTGGTTTTCCTCCGAAATAAACCTTCTAGCATCAGCTTGAAGGCATAATGATGCGGTTCCTATGAGAAAAATAAGTACGAGTGCTATCTTCATGATCAACCTGTACTGAAAATTCAAAATTGAAGCATAGAAGTAGTTGAAGTTTCCAAGTAAGTAATGTATCGAATCAACGCAATTCAACTCGGATGAACTGAATAATGACTTACCCTTTTTTGCCTCTTTTTTTGAAGCTTCTATGATGAACCAAGTGACCACCTATTGGACTCGAGGTAGAGAATTTATAGATGAATTCTCTTTTTCTTAATCATGGTTGGTAGGAATGAAGATTTCCAATACTGTTGCCATTAAGAGTACAAAGACTAGTGGAGTAATCACAATTTCTTCACCTTATTGGAAGGGCTGCTGCAGTGTCCAACCAAATGGCCACTAAAGTAGTAATCTTGAAGTTCTTTTTGTACTATTAAAGATTAACTATGATTCCATTACTGGATTGAACAAGTCAGTGCTGCGATGGGGTGGAGATTGACATGATTCATCACCTATCCAAACAGAGGGAGATGGAATCTTGTTATGACGGCGAGTAAAAGAAACGAAGGAAAGAGGAAGTACTACAATTCCTAGCAGTAGCACGTTTTTCTTGGTGGTGAAGTTCACAAATTCTAGAAGGGGTTGGAGGATAAGCATCCACCAACATATGAAATCTGCTTCATGTTGGAAAGAACTATTGAGGGACTGCAGAGACAGAAGTTTATTCATTAGACATCTTCCTACTGTCATTGATGTTGAAGAGACGAAGAGACTGTACATAGGCATCGAAGCAAGAACTGCTCCCAATTGCTTTTGTGTTAATATTAAAGAGTAGGTTATGGGTAACATAATTTAGATGTGGAATGAACTTTTTTTGGATGCACAAAACTCTCGAGGGTATCACTTATATAGACTAGCTCATATTTTGATGGAGCAGTAGTTTGGAACAAGGCTCTAAAATATGTTGAAAAAAGAGGAATCTAAATTCAGAGTGAAACAAGCCTTTACATGAAATTTATCTACTGTTAGTTCAAACTTGTAAAATGTTTTTGAAACTGTCAACATATCGTCTATCTACTGGAATTGGAGACCCAGACCCTAACCGAGGCTTATAAGACTCAAAGAAAAGATATCTCATTAATTATAAGTCATGTTTATATATATCATATGGTTATCTTTGTTGATCACTGCAGTTCTGTCAAGGTATGAAGTTACTGTTTCTCAATGCTTGAATAATACTCTTCTCGGCTCATCTTTATTTGCAGTGACTGTAATTTTAGTTATGCACTTCCTCTCATCCTGAGTGCATCATCGTTTCATGGATCATGAATCATGATGAAGAAAGCGAGTCAAAAAGTTCATTCCCAAAACAGGTATAAAGAAGATTTGAAGTCTTATAAACTTAGATTGTTCTGCAGATAGGATGATGGATTCCTAGTAGTATTGGTACACACCAAACCACACTAGCCATGGGTTTAACTTTTATTTATATATTGTTCAACACAAACTGTGCCGGGCCTAGAAGCCATACAAGAACCACGACATATCACAACATCAGTAACAAAACCATATCATACATTGTATTATTGTAATATATCACAACAAACATACTTATCTCTATTTACATGTCTAATTAAGCTGCAGAAACCAAACTAGTACCACACTATTTGATGATCACAAAACTACATATAGATTTGCATAATCCTCGTTTGTAACAAGTTAACAGGACTTTGTAGGATTGGCACATTCAGTTCGATAAGCACGATGAGTCTCAGTTGATGAGCCAGAAGGATTGCCATAAGCTCCATAACTGTCATTCTTTTCATCTTCACTTTTGTTACTTATAATGTTACCCGTATCAACTGTTTTGTTAGCATTGTTACCAACAAATGTTGGCACTGAACCAGTTATAGGATTCCCATAAGTAGCTGATTTTCCAGATATACCATTCGGCTTAGCATCAGTTGCACCATTGTTGAGCCCCTCTTGGTTCTTGCCCCTCTCTTCGAGAGCAAACCTTCCTGCATCAGCTTGAAGGCACAGTGATACTAATCGGACGACAAAGAGAATTACATATACAATCTTCATGATTAACCTAAATCAAAACTCATCAAAAAAAAAAAAAAAAGAAGAAGAAGAAAATACGTGCACGGTTTGGAATGCAGAATTCATTTACAATTGAATGCCTCTGAATTCAAGTGTTGGAGCCATGTCAATTTAATTGAATTTGGTTAAAGCAAAGACATTATGAGAATTCTGTAAGAAACTTGGGTCCAACAAATCAGTCGGATTTTACTGGTATTTGGTTGATCTGTGTCACTTCACATAGAAATCTCCTAATTTCCTTTTTCTGCATCTTTCAGTAAGCCCTTGTCACACTTCTCAACCTTCTCTGTCTTGTGTTCTCTTTCTTCCCTTCCCCTCCCTCTCTAATAAGCATCATCTCCCTTGACTATGTCCTTCAACTGGCATACCAAATACGCTGCTTGAATATTTCCTCGAGCAAAGCTTCTTGACAGAGGTGATGTTTCCACATTTTTAAAACTGGATGTTTGGTAAGTGAGGTGAAAGGAGAGATGTTGAGTCAATTTGACCGTGCTCTCTCTACCTTTATTAAAGTGTCTCACACAAAATTGTAGGGCTTCACATGCATGGGCCCCTACACTTAATAGCTTAAACATTCGGGTTGTAAACTTGAAACATTTAATGTTTTGTACCAATACCTCGATGTTCATATATAGTAGCTATTCTTTCATGGTTTCCCCTGTTTAGGAAATGTTAAAAAGATTTATATACAATTTGATATGTATTGTTTTTGTTCTAAACAATAGAGTTCAACTGTAAATTACAAAATTGGATTTAGATATACTAAAACAAATTGAATTCTATCGTGAGTTGGATCCATACGGTAAAAGTTTACTTATTTGATTCAATCTAACTCAAAAAAATTTCTGAAAACTGCAAAGCGAGAATATTCTATCTCACTAACTGAACCATCTGGCTTTTCTGGGTTAACAAAAATCAAAACTCAATTATGTAGCTTGCGTCATGAAATGCCAAATATATGCAAAGCATAAGGTTAATGATTGGTATGTGGAATGAAATATATCAAAATGCTGGCAAGGTAGAATGCATAGAAATGTGATGCCCCAGCCAAGAAGGGGCAGTGGATGTGTGTGGATAAGTGCGGAGCTAGTGTGTGTTGAGTCCTGTATCAAGTGCTGGGAAGACCTAATCTTTATATAGCGAAACAGTGAATCCACTTAGTCGAAACCTTTTCGTGTATGGTGAGTCAGACAAAGCCATGCACCAAGCCTGTCAGTTTCCAGGTTGTTACAGGAAATCCTGAGTTCTGAATGTGAAAAGGTCTAGATCTAGTCCTAACCACTGACCCCTTTATCCACATAACTGTCCAGCCATTTGAGAACTTTTCAACGATCATTAGGCATTGGTGTAATTTTCTGCTACAAAAATGCTATTACTTTCTATTAAGATCAATTCATCTGGCCCGATTGTCTTCGAACTGGTTCAACTGATGCACTTTTGTTTCTAATCCTAAATTCTTATGGCATTAGGATGTACAACTGCTAATCTTACTTATGAAACTATGACTCGTGAGGAACACTGAACCACTGGGGAAGAAAGTAAGCACATTGGAGGATCTGGTCGAATAAGAAGGCATAGCTCAATAGGGCAAGGCTGGAAAATTTTCAAAACCTCACTCTTAAATTGAAAATGAGCCCTAAGTTTAAGTTTCATTAAATAACTATATGTCTGGATACAGCATAACAATTAGAAAGATCATAGTTTTATTAGCACACAGGTGGAGTTGTCAAGATCTTCTGAATCCAAGAGGTCCCCCCCTTTGTTACATGTTTCTCCTTTTGCAGGGTGTCCCCTTAATTACACGTTTTAAGACTGGTGGGAAAAGAAATTACCTCAAAAGGTGCAAGCTCATCTGGGGTTGCAAGGGACTCCTTGGTGTGCAGAAGCGGAAACATCTTTAGCAACGGAGCTAAGTGCTTCTGTGCCTGGTATATTTTCCCCGAGGCCAGATAAATTGAAGTGTTCTTATCAAGTCCCATACCACGCAGCATCATCCCAACCTATGATGACATGAAAAAAGATTATGCAACAAAAGGAGTTATTATTTGCCAAAATGAGTTACTACTGCAAGAAATGATAGGCTTTATAAAATTAAAATAGAAATGAAACTCAATATAAACATAGGGCAACTCTTTCTCATAAATATAAGCAATTGTATCCCTCCATTCAACCTCAAACCAACTTCTCTTTGCTTTCGCACATCCATGCTGGGACGACTAAAATGAAGTTACTATTAAACATGACAAGGCCAAGGTTTAGAGCAAAAAGAACCTGAATTGCAAGAATGATATGGTAGTATCTGATATAAAAAGAAATGGCCCTACATAATAATCAAAAGTGGATGCCAAAAGAAAAGTCATTTTAAGTCAGAAAAGCTCAAACTTGAAATTCTACAGACTCAAAATGCAAAACCAGTGGTAGACATGTGAGGTACCTCCAAGGGGGTTAAGGGGCACTTTCCGTTGATACGGTTGAGGCCAGGCATAATGACACGATCTTTTCTTTTGAATTTTCCCTTCCACCCACTTTCTCGAACTGAATCCATCGCAGACTTTTCGTCATTACCTCCATCATAAACACAGCATGAGAAGGCCACCATGTCCTACAGGTTGACGAGAAACACTATAACTGATTAGAGAAAGTTAAATTTTCTCACCAAGAGCTGAGACATATGGTCACAGGAATTAAGCATTAGTACCTCCTCAAAACGGAGGTGGACAGAAACATACTTTCCACCATTCCTAAAACTCTTCTCAATCATGCGGTTAACTAGTTTCTTAGCAAGAGCTGAGATGGGGGAAGAGAACCTCAATGCTTTGTAATTCGCTAAGCATCTCAGAAATTGAATATGAGGGGGCACATTCATAGACAATCTGTTTGCGAAGGGCGCAAGCTGGACAACCCTGCATCAAACAAATAATTAATCAAATACAACTTAGAACTAAGTTTGAACAGATTTGTAAATTACAAATTATAAGTGACAGACATAAAAACTACTTGATCAGTAATCAAGGACTTCCAGTCTGAGGATTTTGGCTTCACTGGCTATCAGCGAAGAGAGTATCTACGTTTTCCGTTCAATAGAACACATACAAAGATCATTTAAAAATACAAAAAAAGAAAAAAAAATATATATATATAGTGCTTCAGTACCTACCCTTTCTTCAGCAGGACCGGATAAATTTCTCTCAAGTAATAACTGACGGGAGACCATGCTTGGACACGAAAGTTTGGTATATTACTCAGATTGTAATCATATCTTTCCATCAATTCATCTGGTAGCTCTTTAACTACTTTGACATGATTCCCCAGGGTAGATATAAAATGATCCGCATCATATATATCACTGAACTCACTGTAAAATAGATTAATATAATTTTAACATTTAGTTAGTGAATGAGAACAAAAATACACTTCAATAAAACAATAATATAGAGTAACTCTGCGGAAGGCACCCTTTTGATGTTTTATATAAGCTTTCCCTTCCATTTATTCATAACTGGTGGTCATTTGAGATGTATGCTAGACTATTATTGGGAGCCAAACATGTAAACAACCACCTAACTTGCAACACAGATAGGTTAAGTTTGATTATACACCAAGGTTGACATTTTAGAGGCTGGGTGGTCAAAACAATTACAAAGAGAGGATAAATCTTTGACTAATGGCATTTGGCTTTGCCAAGCTTTATTTGCCAAAATCTCTTCACTGATAAAGCAATTGTCTCCCAAGTATCATAATTTTTTTGATCAAGATCCCAAGTATCATAATAGACAACCAGAAATTTAGGATCTAGCTTTTAGGTTTATGATGGGAATTGCTATGCCATCTTCCTTTAAAATTTTAACAAATTGATGTGAAAATTAATTAATTACTTGCCTTGAATCCCTCCAAACACTATGGAACTCAAAGCAAGGGATCACCAAAATTGCATTCAGAAGTCCTGCTACAGCTACTGCATTGCAGATCTGTGAAAAACATCGTAGACCAATGAGAATAAAATATATACGCACATGGGAAATATAAGTGATGCCAGTTTATCAACATAATGCATATCTTACGGGTCCAACCTTTTACTTAATAACTCGGGAGATGGATGAAACTAAAAACTAGAATAGCCGCAGAAGGCTGCAAGAATGTACTGAAAAGATAATTAGCATACCGCAGAGCGTTGTTGGTTAAGACCTCCATTAGCATCAACAATCAAATAACCACTAGGGCCAGAGCCTGAAATTCAGCAGGAAAAATAAGTTAATGTACAAGATGAACCTAGTTCTCTAGCTCTCTTTTTTCCTTATGTTATGCACTAAAATGTCAAATATCCTACAGATTAAGGGAGGATAGAGTCTGGGGTTTTAACTTTAAAACTCATATGACTGACCAGACTGCCTTTCCCCGCCCTGATACATTTACATAAGAAGAACTGTAGATAGTTTTCCACGAGATAAGTAGAAGAATCTAGAAGCAGTACAAGTGAGCTCAGTAAGAGATTATGCTACCTTCAAGCATACGAAAATGCTGTCTGGCAGTTGTATTTGGACAAGGTTTCTGCTCTTTGTGTCTCTTTTTGTATGTCCATACAGAGGGAAGCTGCAACAAGAAACATCATATAATTCAATTTGGTCCCAGTTACATCATTTCTTATGCATATATCAAAAGATTGTAAGAAGGTAAGCAGGGGTTCACAGACTATTTCTCTTGTAGTTGAGTGATGATCTATGGCGGTTTATGTCTTTCTGATGGAATGCAAGTAGCAAAAGTGTTGTACAATGCGAAGAACCAACTCATTGATGAACACAACAATAACACTCACACTCTGATCACATCCCACAATAGAGGAATCTACTGACTCAAGAGAACGTCATAGCAGAATGATTTCCAAAGCTTAATACTTCAAAATGCAGATAGAAACCTACTTTCTGGGAACTACTATAACAGAAATAATAAATGGGGAAAAATATTAATAATAGCCTTGTTTCTTATTAGTTAAAGGAACTTTCTGCAATTCATGTAATGTATTGCATTTTTGTAATTTTAATTATTCCGCAAAAACATGAATCTCAGGGTCAGTACATCGGACTGGGTTCAAATTAAGCAAAATAAGAAATGGTGATGCATCAATCCAGCTATCAGGATTAATAGATTTTGTTTCTTTACTTACACTAATGCTTACATTTGAGTTCAATCTAACATACCAGGATTCAGAAAACTACTACTCAATCGACCATTTATGAGACTGAGGTCTTTCATTGTCTTCGTATATCTAGTAAACAACCCAACAGGATACTTGAACAAGATACCAAGCAAAGAACTGGCATCTTGTACAGCTAAAAGGATTCAGAAATGCTCGCATCGAATTAAAGCTTCCAATATCCAGTCTTGGTCCTCACAAAAGAAAACCCAAAACAAATCTTTACAAATTATACTGAAGCCCTTCATCTAGAATTAAATTCCTCATCTTGAACCACTGAATCACTTCACATTTCCAAAGCCCATATGCAGCAAAGAACAAGCATAGCCTCGCAAAATTGAAAATAATAAAAATAAAAGGAGTTCAAAATCTGAGTAGCATTTCTAAGTCCCTTCCCTTTGTTTCTCTTGATTTTTACAGTTCCAAAATTCCGGGAGTAGAAGAAAAATTATAAGGTCTTAACAATTTTCCTTTCCCGCATTTCCGCAGAGACCATGTATCAGAGCAAGGTAAAAAAAAAATTAAACCAGAATAATGGAAGATTAAGAAAAACCTCAATTGCAGATGTATTATCAAACTGAATATCAGGCCAGAGCTTCTCCAAGATCTCATGGCTACGATACACCGCACCAGGGAGAGGAGGCTGGCCCATGAGAGCCGAGAAGGGACCCACGCACATGAGCAGACCGGAGACGTAGAGCAGAGGCAAGACCAGCAAGTAACGGAGCTTCCGTCGGAGCGGAATGCGGGCGTCGCGGCGGGACTTGGAGCGGAGGAGGCGGCGGCGGCGGCAGTGGGAGGGGCGAGGCGGCGAGG
>JAYMTT010000963.1:0-10823 GCA_036898025.1 Hypseocharis bilobata
AAATGGTCGGAAGAAATCACGGGATTGCTGATTGTAAAAAAAAAAAGGTATTATGAGTCAAAAGTCAGGGTAAATTACATTTAACTACCCTGACTTATGACCCTAAAAGTGTTGTTTGTTTTTCTTTTTGATGAGTAACAGTTGGGTTAAAAGAAAAAAAAAATACTACTTTAAATTTGTCCAAAACTTGATTTTAGCTCGTGATCTAAAATTTAGTTTAAAAAATAAAATAAAAAACTAATTAGGGGCTTAAGAAGTTTTAAAATTTGACCAAAATCATATTTTGATGTCAGTGTTTACCCGTTATTTCTGTGAGTTAATTAGTACAATTTAGAGTTTAAAAACATTTTTCTATCATGAGCCAGAATCAACTATGAACCAAGTCCATAGTCTGATTATGGCTCATGAAATAATTGAAAACATTGGCCTGCTACTTTCAATTCCTCAGTGCAATAGAATAGAAGGGTTGAAATCACAAGTCTTGTAAGTGATTTGAAAAGAAAAAAAAAGATTGAAGGAAATTTGCCCATTTTTTTTTCGAACGGTAAATATCTGATTAATGAGATCAGAGATGAGATTCTCTGATATAGAAAACAAACATGAGCATCTAAAGAACAAAACATCAGCAGCACCCCACACCCAAAGCATCTAAACAAAACATAAATCAGAAAAGGCCACAAATGGCACGAACCAATTATTTCATTTATCGTTCAAATGTATCGCAATACATGACGGAACTAGGTAAATATTCAAATGTGTCTTTGATTTTCAAATTTTCATAGTTTAATATACGCAACAACAAAGGTCATGGTCATGGACTTTACAGTGGCCACCGGTAGTGCCTTCTACAGTTGTCACGCACTTGGTCGCGCATACGTCCGGCGTGCAATTTTTTATAGGGATCTCCCGGATGCAGTCCTCTGCCTCTCCCAACATAGCACCTATTTTTTAATCACATAGAAAAACAAATTAAAGTTCAGAAAAAACAATAGTACATGGTTTTGTGTACACTAAAAATTACTACAACAATTTTGAAAGTTGAATATTAACAAATATATATATAAACAGATTTTGGGAAAGTTGAAGGGGAAAAAATTACGATTTTCGAGATTCGAACGTAACATTTTAATCAAAAGAACAAATTTAAGTTGATCGTGACCGAAAATATTACCGTTGGAGAATACAAGGAAGAGAAGGAAGAGGGCAGGGATGGTTGATGTGAACTTCTTCATGATGATTTGCTAAGATGAAGAATTGAGAGTCTTTGATGAGATGAATGCGAATGGTAGTTTCTCATTATTTATAAGCTTTATGGGTTTTTGTGTTCAATGGAAAAAACAAGCCAGAAATGGTACAGAATATTGACCATACAACTAATGGATAAATATGGTATAAAATATTTGACCATTGAAAAAAACCAGTTAATCAATTATATTCTGTACAGAATAGAAAAAGGAAATTATTTATTTAAAACTAAGTTCATGATTTTCTGTATATTTGTCATTAAAGTTCATGTTGATCTGTTTCAGTGAGATGGGTGGTATGGTAGCCTTCTATGATCCTATCCTGGTCCATGGGTTATTAAAATGATCTAGCAAGACGTCATTGTGACTAAGTGATTTTTTGGATTTTTAAATATTAAATTTTATTATTATGAAAGTATCTCATGTTAAAAAAAGTTAAAAATACTCCTAAAAAATACAAATAATAAAAATAAAGACAATTAATATATGTACTAAAATCTCTTGATTTCATTTCCCTAGATTGATACTTCAAGCCCAATTTTAATTTTTTTTTTGTTTTTTTTTGTGGAACGCCCAATTTTAATTAAGTTTTAAGATCTACATTTTCCATGTACCGAAAAGTCCGCTCCCATTGACATTTCTGCCCTTGTAGCTTCCTGGAAACTTAAAAGCTTAGCCAAGTGGATGGCACATTTGGTAATTCTGTGCAATTCCAAGCCCAGAGTCCCATCCGTCCCCTTCTCTCACGGTCTCATCTCATCACCAGCTAGCTATAACTCCCAAAACCGCGCCCTTTTTTTAACAGTTCTCTTTACTCTCTCGCACTTCAACGCCAGACCAGAAGGTCCAGAATCAAACAGTCATCGTCTTCTCCAAAATCCGAGAATTCAAAGAAAACGCCATGGATTTGCAGAGAGGGTTGCCTCTCCTGAACCAGCAATACGTGGCTCTGTTCAGGAAGAATCTATTGCTATCATGGCGGAACAAGACGGCGACATTTATCCAGCTATTCTCTTCTCTATTCTTCATATTCCTGATCTTCTGCATCCAGAAGGCCATCCAGGCGCGCTACGCCACCACCAGCGCCTACAAGAGCGTGTCGGATCCGGAGGCGCTGGTGGCCCCTCCGATCCTGCCATGCGAGGACAAGTATTACGCCAAGCTTCCTTGCTTTGATTTCGTCTGGAGCGGAAATGAGAGCGCCAGGCTCCAGCGGATTGCTTCCGGAATTATGTTGAACAATCCTGGCCGCTCGATCCCGTCAAATAAGGTACCTCCTTACTAGTCTGGAAATTAATTTGGGGCTTTATTTGTTTAATTACACTTTAGATTCTGTTAATGTTCGTCTACCTGTTGAGAAACCAATTAAAATGCGTCTTGTCAATGATTCGATTCATTCTCATTAAGTATATGTATAATTGGAATCTGGATGATGTGTTTGGCTGCAGGGAAAATGAAAAGAAAATTACTACTAGTATTGCTTTTTTTTTTAAAAAAATAAATTTTGATTTTAGGACAAATAGATGAAGAGATTTGTCTCTTCTCTTCGGCCTTCCAGTCTCACTCTCTCACGTGGTTCATCTAATGCCACTTGCCGTGTCAAATCAAATTGCCATATGCCAACCAAGTTAGAAAATCCAATTTACTAGTACTTATTTATTTATTTATTTTGGCCCTTGAAAAAGTTGGTCATCAATTAGTATCATTTTTTTTAATATTACTATGAGGAGATAGATAATACTAGAAATATGACTGCTTATTTGAATATTAATCTTAAAAACAGAGGAAAGGAAACTATGCTAGGAAAACGAAAATGCTTTGTGGTATGTATTGGATTTGGAGCTTTTATTATTAAAATTCTTATTTTTTTTGTTAATGAATAGAGTATATACTACTATAAAACTCTGAGTGTGCAGCCATATCTAGTTGCATTATCCAACTACCATGAACCATTGCATTACAGCAATCCATATTCCAGCCATCGAAAATCCTCTGCTCATATACAATGCTAGTATCAACCTCATTTAAATCATGGAATATCTCACTTGGTAGAGGAAATGTCTTTGCTAGCAGAGAAAGTGCGGGAAAAAAAGAATAAACGAAAAAAAAAGTAAAAACAAAATATTCTATAGTTTTGGTACCTTGAGCATCGTAACTTGTTTTTTGCTATTATATGGCCTAATACGCCATTTTTAAATTATTGATGGCATTAATTTAAAGAGTTCTATTCCCTCCTGTTTATTTATTTATTTTTTAATACATTTCTTTCCTCAGCAAATAATGGAGCGCTGTGAGTTTATTATAAGTTATAACCAACATCGAAGATTCATGTAGCTTAGTTCAGATTTAAATGCATAATGTTACTTTGTCCTTTTTCCTCCTATATATTTCCTTCGTTTCTAATGATCATTTTGGATATTGGAAAACTTTGAGAAAAATGTAAAAGGAAGATAAAAGTTTTTGAGAATAGAAACTAATTTCTTCAACATACTTTTGTTTCCCTCAAATTTTACAAGATCCAAACATAGCATAATTGCTAAACAAGAATAGTTGAAATGTCAGACTTTGAAGTTCTCTCTCTTCCCTGTTCAGGTTAAATCATTTAGAACAAAGGATGAAGTAGATACGTGGCTTTTTAGTAATCCGATGCAGTGCGCAGGAGCTTTGCATTTTGTGGAAAAAAATGCTACAGTAATTAGCTATGGCATTCAAACCAATTCTACCCCAGTTGCTAAGAGAGGTCTTTTTGAAGATCCAACAATCAAATTTCAAATTCCACTTCAGATTGCTGCAGAGCGTGAAATTGCTAGGTCTCTCATTGGAGGTATTAATGTTAGTTGTTTTTTTTTTTACTCAGGAAAATTTTACTCTTACGCTTAGAGCGGTTGCATTCAGTTCTCTATTAGACTAAATCTATGACTTCTTTTTTCTTCTTTAATGACTCTGTGCCTTTCAGACCCAAGTTTCAGCTGGGTTGTTGGATTCAAGGAATTTGCACATCCTGCATTGGAACAGTTTTCAGCTGTGGGTACAGTTGGACCTACCTTTTTCCTTGCAATTGCCATGTTTGGCTTTGTGTTTCAAATCAGTTCCTTGATCACAGAGAAGGAGCTCAAACTTCGGCAGGTATTATTTTTCTGTAGTCTGCTGTAGTACTAGGACTATCCTTTCCAGCCCTATGCAGAATTATTCATGTCTTCATTGGTTTTCCTTCATTTTCACAGGCAATGACTATGATGGGCCTTTATGAATCTACCTACTGGTTATCATGGCTCACATGGGAAGGAATTTTAACGATTGTTTCATCAGTCTTCATAGTTCTCTTTGGAATGATGTTTCAGTTCGATTTTTTCTTGAACAACAGTTTTCCAATTGTTTTCCTTCTGTTCTTTCTTTTCCAGCTTAACATGGTAAAGATTATATGTCTGGACTCGTAACCGGTCTATATTTTGTCTTATGCTTGTTTGATACGTTCTCTGTTTCTGATTAAACAATTTCAGATATATGAACCTTTGACATGTTTCTTTCTGAATTTTGATTCTAGATTGGCTTTGCCTTCATGTTGTCAGCATTCATTAGCAAGTCATCTTCATCCACAACAGTGGGTTTTTCCATATTCATTGTTGGCTTTCTGACTCAGGTAGTATTCCTCTGATAGATAGCTAGAAATGAAGTATCGGTTCAATTGTGAGGATCTGTCTCATTTTTTGTTTTTGTTGCAGCTTGTTACAGCATTTGGGTTCCCCTACTCAGACAGCTTTTCCAAAACTTACCAAAGTATTTGGTCACTATTCCCACCTAATCTTCTTGCTAAAGGTCTAGATCTGCTTTCTCAGGCAACTTCCACTTCACAGGATGTTGGTATTACCTGGAGTAGACGGGCAGACTGTGCACCAAATGATACAGACTGTGTGATAACAATGGTATGTAGACATGTTGAGTCTAATAATGCTAATACTGACAGTATTTTACTAGTAATTACTAACCTTAAGTTCCTTTCTTGCTTCTTTTGTTCTTCTCTGTCATTTTCAGCCCCTTTTAATTTTCCTCTGTTCTGTTCAATATACGCTGAATTTTTCTCATTACAGCTTATTTCTGCATTTTTCATGTTTTTACAGAATGATATCTACATATGGCTGGTGGCTACATTCGTTGTGTGGTTTGTTTTGGCCATCTACTTTGATAATATAATCCCAAATGCATCAGGTGTAAGAAAATCAGTGTTTTACTTTTTAAAGCCTGGATATTGGACCGGGAAAGGAGGAAACAAGGTGCAAGGTAACTGAACTTTGAATTTGGACTGTGTTGTGTGTTTATGAGTTTCCTTGTTGGCTTGGCTGCTATCTATTCTTGACAATTCCATCCTTCCCTTACAGAGGGTGGTATTTGTAGTTGCGTGAAATCACTCCCACCACAGGAGCATACTACTCCAGATGATGAAGATGTTCTTGAAGAGGAAAATATTGTAAAACAGCAAACAAGGGAAGGAGCAGTTGATCCAAATGTTGCAGTTCAAATTCGTGGTCTTGCAAAGACATATCCTGGAAGCAGACAGTGTGGTTGTTGTAGTTGCAAGAAAACTCCCCCTTATCATGCTCTTAAGGTAAGTAATGTTGATTTAATTCTTCTTTTCTTTGTGTGTGTGTGTGTGTGTGCGCGTGCACAAGGCTTTCAAATGTGAGCCACTTGTCAACCTGTAATCACTTGCTAACTTTAAGCTCTGGGGTTTGAGGTGTAGAACATTTTTAATTAAATGTGTCTAGTCTAGAGTTGGTATTCAGCAATCCATTTATAGAAAGATCAGGTTCAGATTTACCACCTTTATTGGACAGGCCCTTCTGCCTACTAGTAATATATACTGTAATAAAAGAATAACTAAATAATATCATTATTTTAATAGCAAGTGTTTCAATTATAATTTTTAGAGATCTTTTTGCTTGTGATTTCTAAGGCTTGATTTGTGGTGGAAGGATTTATGGTTCCTTGAGAAGAAAACTTTTGGCAAATTATCCTTGTCAAGATATCTTATTTGTTCAATGGCCATTGCCTAGTAGTTTTTTCAAACTTTTATTTGCAAAGTCTTGGTTATGCAGGCATGGTGAAAACGTGGTAGTCTATGTCAATTAAATTGATAACTAGAATTATTCGATTTTGGTAAGACTGCTGGCTCCGATGGCCTGCTTCTTTGAGCAGGTTAGTATTAGGTGCTCCGAGGAACATTTTTCCCCGTTTCTTTCTTATAGATATTATCACAGTCCCATAATTTCTTACACTGGTTTCTTAATCATCATGTTGTGTCTGCTGTTACGTACAAGATAACAGATCTTAATGTGCGCAATGGGTATAAGCATATGTTGAGTGGATTTATAAAATATTATAACTATTGCATATTCGCAAACCGCCTCTAGGGCCTATGGGTGAACTTTGCAAAGGATCAGTTGTTTTGTCTTCTTGGACCCAATGGAGCTGGAAAAACCACCGCAATCAATTGTTTGACTGGCATTACACCAGTGACTGGCGGTGATGGTAATAGCATCTCTCTTTTTACTTTTATTGTTCTTATTCTAGTCCGGGTGAAGTCTAAACATTTGAGCTGCCTTGTTCACAGCATTGATTTATGGATATTCCATCCGAAGTCCCACTGGAATGTCAAACATCCGAAGAATAATAGGAGTTTGTCCCCAGGGACTCTCTCTCTCTCTCTCTCATGCATCACATATATTATTTCAAGAATATGTAGGTAATGTAATTTTCACTGTATAGAATTAACTTTTTTTATTTGATGCAACACTGTAGAGAATTAACTAATTGACAAATTGGTACTAACTTTTATTCAAATTTCGTATATATTCATAGTTTGATATCCTTTGGGATGCATTGTCTGGTCGAGAGCATCTCCACCTCTTTGCTAGCATTAAAGGTCTACCTTCAGCTTCAATCAAATCGGTATGTGCTACCACCAAAAAAAGAGAAACTGAAAGGCATTCTCTCCTGCTTTCTTTCTTGTTGCTGTTTGTGGAGTGTGGACTCTGAACTCACTTCTCTATATCTCAAACTTCTTTCTTGATGAGCTCAGTTGGACCTGAATGCATTTTGGACTGTCCTAAATTAGCGTTGTTTAAAAGGATTGAGGCTTCTGCTTAATTGCAGGTTGTGGAGAAATCTTTGGCAGAGGTAAGGCTCACAGAGGCTGCCAAAATGAGAGCTGGGAGCTACAGTGGAGGAATGAAACGCCGCCTCAGTGTTGCAATTGCCCTTATTGGTGATCCAAAGTTAGTCATTTTGGATGAACCGGTATGCAGATTTGAATGCTTCCCATACTGTTTTCTCTTGTTAGTCCTTTTTCTTAGGCGTGGGGGGAAGAAGTCTTTCATTTCCTTTTCCTAATGATTTGCAGACAACTGGAATGGATCCAATAACAAGGAGGCATGTGTGGGACATAATAGAGGATGCAAAGAAAGGGCGTGCCATTGTCCTAACAACACACTCAATGGAAGAAGCTGACATTTTAAGTGACCGCATAGGAATCATGGCTAAGGGTAGGCTCCGCTGCATTGGAACCTCGATCAGGTTGAAGTCACGATTCGGTACTGGTTTTATTGCTAATATTAGCTTCATTGGAAGCAATAATGAACGCACTCCTCCCAGTAATGGACATTCATCTCCCAATATGGATGCAATTTCTACAACTCATATTGAGGCTGTGAAGCAATTCTTTAAAGATGTAAGTCAAATAAGTTTTTTTTTTATTATTATATTATTTTTATTTTTACAAAGACTTGTTTTTCACTATGAGATTTCTTGTGACAGCATTTGGGAGTAGTCCCAAAAGAGGAGACCAAAGCCTTCCTGACTTTTGTTATTCCTCATGATAGGGAGACAGTTTTGACAGTAAGCTGTTCTTGATTTTCTACATTCATTTCCAGCGTTTTAACTGTCTTTCATTCCTTATTTTTCTTTCCAAATAATAATAATAATGCACAATATAACATTTTTTATTAAGATAGATCTAAATGCACAACAAAAGCTGTTAAGAAGGAATGCAGGGAGATATTCTAACAATTAGGAATGTAGAATCCAAGGTCTAATGAACTACAATGCAAAGGGTAACCGCAAAGCATGAGGAAGGCTTTTATTTGGATCGTCCTTGATTCATGAGAGCTTTCCTTGTATTTGCAAGTGCTAACTATGGTTGAAAGACTTAATATGAAATTTCGTTAAGGTGACTGTTTTGCATGTACAACATTGCAGTACTAATGTTTTGAATGATCACCTATGGCCTATGATTAGCAACCTACTGTTGTGACCTCACCCTTTCGGATTAGATAAGATTCTTGACTTTAACCATTTCATATACTGGAACTAAGAGAGGTAGTCCATGGGCTGTCATGATTTAGATCCCTGAATGATTGTAGAACTAGAACGATCAAGCACTAAGAATTAAAAGAATGCCACTTTATCATTTCAAAATCTAAAATATCATTATCTTCTAGAAATATTGGAGCAATGCAGTTTACATTTTTCATTGTCATTCTATTTACGGAAATTGAAATACTTTCAAGTAACAGTGTAACTCCTATGTACTGAATCTTACTGATCTAGTCATAATTCCATAGTAGACCCCACTCAGTATATATAAACTAAATACAAAGATTGTGAAATAAATTTCTTGATACAACTTAAGTTGGATCCACTTTTGAAGTTTAGTTTTACGTTATACGAGATGAATACACTCACAATTTTGGCATTTGATTTTATTTACATTGATGTATACTATTTTGTGATTGATGTTATACTCTTCAATAGAAATTCTTTGCGGAGCTCCAAGACAGAGAGACTGAATTCGGTATAGCAGACATTCAACTCAGTCTTACAACTCTTGAAGAAGTTTTTTTGAATATTGCAAGGCAGGCAGAGCTAGAAACTGCTACTGCTGAGGGAAGATTGGTAACTTTGACTTTGACGTCAGGTCCCTCTGTTCAGGTATGAGTAATTATATTAGTAACTATAAAACCACGATTGTTGTAAGCCACATAATTACTGCAATTCTTTTTGGATTGGGATTGTTGCATGTCAAGCTACTTTTGAAAGGATAATTATGACAAGTATGAACTTGATTTGATTTACCTTTGCAATGATAACACAGATACCCGTAGGAGCTAGGTTTGTGGGGATCCCTGGAACGGAGTCCGCGGAAAATCCTAGAGGTATTATGGTAGAAGTATACTGGGAGCAAGATGATTCTGGTTCCCTCTGCATTGCTGGCCACTCGCGTGAAGTTCCACTTCCTCCTAATGTTCAATCCATGCCAACAACAGCTACTTCGGGCAGAAATTTCTTAGGGCGGACAGGACAAGTACATGGTATTGTGATTGATCAGTCTCAAGTTCGCGATACTGATTTCCAGTGATAAGCACATCCATCTGATAGGGTTTCACCCGTAGCTGTTACTATAGTAGAATGCTAAATGTTTTATTATTTTACAGTTTCTTGACATTTCTTATATATTCTTATATTGTTTTGTAAATTTCTTTTATTTTTTTAATGTATGAATGACAAATAAAACACAGAGAGACCTGTTAGAGAAAAAGTAGTAAAGAAATGGAGAGAATATATTTGAAGTGAAGGTTTGTTCTTTTGTACCAATTATTGTTATGGAGAAGGGGTCTAATTAATTTGTTTGTTTGTCATGAAATGGAACCCCCATTATCCTCTATCTGGAAAATTTGTTTGTGTGGTGACTTGAAATTGATCTGAATAATCTCATGAAGAAATGTGTATGTCATCAAGGATCTTGTAATTGTCACTGACGATATATAGTAGAATGAGGTGATTGGTAATGGCAGACACAAGAACTCTTTTAGCATCTCTCTCTCTCTCTCTCTCTCTCCTTCCTTTTATTTTAGTGCTGAGGAGAGAGAGACTTATGTTATGTGTCTGAAATGACAAATTGCATAACACATTGGCTAGCCGCAGAATCATATGATTTTGTGTTAGTTGTGTCTTGTCTCCTTTTTTGGGCTTGGGAGTGTGTCATAAATTCAATATACTTTACTTTCCAAATGTCAAAATGAATTTTCCAGTCCACATCCATCAAAACTTGTTGCATTAACAAGAACCAGTTGAACTACTTCTCATTAGGTCTAAAATTTATTAGTAATTAGGAACATGTCAAGGGAGGAACTTCTTAATTAAAACAAAAAGGAAGTTGAGACCAACAACAATTTCCAAATAAGTACTACTCATATATTTATAAAAAAAATTCGAAATATAATATATAATCATGAATGAATGAAATCTGAATTTGGCTTGTTTGTACAATGATTTACTAAAAGAATAAAAAAAATAAAGAAACTCAAGTAACATAATACTAATACATAGGGATATGTTAAGTCTGTATACTATAGGGTTAGGGTCAAATGGTCTGGTGGTGCGGTGGTGGCGGCAGTCTGGCACGGAGGAGGAGATGAGAGGAAAAATGAAGAAATGAAAAGAAAAAAGGAAGGAGACGGTGATGATCGGTGACGGGTGGAGCTCGCAGCAAGCTCTGCCGGAGCAATGGAGCTCGCTGTAAGCTCC
>JAYMTT010000964.1:0-10816 GCA_036898025.1 Hypseocharis bilobata
TGATTTGGACCCACCAAAATCCAGTCTATCATCTTGACCTTATCAGCCATCACCTTCTTCATGTCACTCAGTTCTTCCTCAAGCTTCTCTTTTGGGCTTGCCTTACATGCTTTTGTGTTCTCACATGTAACCTTATTGATAGTAGAAAGAACATAGGAACTCAATCGTTTAGTGTCTTCAAACAAGGTTTCTGCTACAGCTTACAATTTCGATCATTTGTGCAGGCTGTGCAGCTGTAACTTGATTTGGACCCACCAAAATCCAGTCTATCTTCTTGACCTTATCAGCCATCACCTTCTTCATGTCACTCAGTTCTTCCTCAAGCTTCTCTTTTGGGCTTGTCTTGCATGCTTTTGTGTTCTCACGTGTAACTTTATTGACAATAGAAAGAACATAGGAACCTATCATTCTTTAGACAAGAAGGTGCTATAGCTTTAGCCCCCTTTAAAACTTCCTCTAGTTTTGCTTCTGCCTTGCTCATCTCAATTTTTACATACGTGTCCATAGTCATATTAGAAAGAACAGAAATTTCCAGTTTTGCTTCAGCTATTTCCTCAATTGGACTTGTTTTTTTCTTTTGAACGATGACTTAAGAGGGGACCTCTTGACGAGGGTACAAAGCAGGGTCAGAGTGAAAAATCCACCCTAAAGCCCAAGAGTATTTTAAGGCAGAAGAAGCTAAGCTATCTGCCAATACATTGAAAGACCTTTTACACCATGAGAAACTAAAAGAAAAGGTATGATTACATCCCAACAAAGGATCTAAAATGGCTTCAATCTCCCATGGACAAGGGCACTTGTTGTTGAGAATGTCCACCAGGATCTTGGAATCAGATTCGAAAATGACCGACTTGAATCCTCTGTTGGACTTGTTGACGATATGTCAAACTGCTCCTCCAGAATTGATTCAAAATGTGAAGCAGTCTTTAAGAGGTCTCCAAGACACTTTGTATCGTCTTTAGGTTTTTTAGACTCTTCAACCAACAAAATCTCTTCTCTAGCATCAGTTTTGATATCCTCCAAACCATGATCTAATATTAGAGTTAGTGCTTTTGTGTCTAAAACAGATTTCTCAATGACTGAATTATTCACCTGTTCATCAAAAACAACACAATTAACGTCAGCTTTTCTGGTCTCATCTTTATCCTTGTTATCTTCAAGCAATTCAGAAGATATTTTTTCCACCGAGAGCATTCTGTTTTGGCTTTCTTCTCCCAAAACTTCAGTAGGTTGTGTACTTAATGTAATGCTGCCAACTTCAGGTTGCTCATCTGTAACCATAGTGAAATTTTCATGTAAGCAACCAGTAACTTCTCCCCTTTCGAAGGATCCTTGTAATCATTAGCTTGCTTTACAGTAGGCTGCTCAGTCATTGATTTCCTCTTCTTTACCTCACTCACATTCATGGGTGTCAACGTATTTCCCTTCCCATTGAATAAGAAATAGTAGGTGTTGGCTCTGCCACTATGGTGAACATCACGATCATAAAGCCTAGGCCGACCAAGTAATATATGTGAAACCTTCATTGGAATCACATCATTGCAAATAAAGTCATGGTATGCCTTAACCTTAAAAGGAAACTAAACATCTCTTTCTGACAGGTACGGTACTATCATCTACTCATGCAATCTTATGTAGTTGTGGGTGCACCTCCCTTGATAATCTTAGCTTGCTGACTATATGAAACCACCATAACTGAAGAAGGGCTAAGGAAGGAAGCTAGCTCAGGTTATGGTTTATCAAGGTCTTTGTCTAAGCTTCCTTCAAGCGAGGCACTATCATTTCCGTTAAGGCAAGGCTATCGTTCTATGCAATTATTGAGAAATCATCTCTTTTTCATTCAATAGTGGAAAATAGACCTCAAAAGAAAGACCCCTCACCAGGGAAAAGGGGACAAACGAACTATGCTCTTTCTCTACTTGAGATCTTCTTCTTTGTAGACCGTTAGAAATGAGAGTTCGGATCTCAGGTTCTGTACCAGGAGGCCCTCTTTTAAAAGGGATTATCATCGTGTTTGACCTAGACCATAAGGGTTAATGATCATATTTAGTGGTCCGATGTCTGGTCGGGTAGTAGAAAGGGCCTCATCACCATTTCACTGGCCCACGTCTTCTTTAAGTGGCTACTTATTCCCGGGAGGGGATGACCGCTTAATCTGAACCATTGAACAATTCCTATAAAGACTTCCCAATAGCTCCTATCTAGAACCAACCCCAGCAAGATATTGAATAGTGGAAAGCTAAGCCTCATAGGCTTGTTGGTCAATCCTCCCTCAATTTACCAATAGATATGTTTCCCACTTGAGCATTAATTGGAAAGACTGGCCGAGACCTAGTGTTGAAGAGCTTTTTATAGGGCATCCAATGTGTAACTTTACTATTTGAAAGAATTTCCTGCTTTCATGAGAGACGATTTCCCGTACCGAGTACAAAGTACCCTAAGCACATAAAGAAGTTTATTGAATGTCTTGAGAAAATTATACGGATTCAATCCGAAATCTCTTCTTTTTCTTCACTTATTTAATGTTTTGTGAACTAGTCCCGCAAAGCAGCCTCGGCTATCCCCTTCTTATTAGACGTTTTTCTCTTCCAATTAAACGTAGGAGTGAAGTGCTTGTATGCGCCATCCCTGTACATAAATCTAAATTCTCAACCTGTCCTCCATACTTGACTTGAACTTCACTTTAGCAAGCAAAGGCGTAAGGAGTATCCGGGTTTTAAACGAATTGTGCCTCTCAATCGTCTTTTATAGCTGCAGTGTTAATCAAAGTCTAAGCTATTACTCTTAGCGGTCTGTATATAAACAATTCACTTTCCTGGATGTCTGCTTTTTTTTTTCCTTCCTTTTTCTTTTTTGAACTTTTCCCCACGGTTGGGAATTAATGACTGGCTCTGTCTACAAAGATTTTTTCTTTTTTTTTTTTTAGAATGTTGGTATTGTTTCCACTTTTCCTGTCATTCTCAATACAATTTTTTTAGGATTTTATTTTCCCTTCTTTTTTTTTCGTGTATCTCCGGCCACAATACTTGGACTAGACTATTATATGTGTGCCATTCAACACGGAACAAAGTTTAGGCCTAAGGACAAGACCAAGGCATCCTATTTTGGACTCTAAAACCAAAACCAAATCATACATTTTTTTACCACTAGAAAAAATTATTATTTTTTGTTCAAAACAATCCAACATAGGATAAAAAAGACAGCGTAGAGGATAAATTCTTTGAAGAAAGAGTAGAAAGGGAAATGGAGACATTAGATACCAGCTTGGACCTTGGTAAGCATTTCTTCTTCATAGCTGACTAAGAGCTAGCTGAATAGCTTAGTTAGAGTTAGCTATGAGTGATATGCAAATGACCAGTTCGTCAGTCAAGTTGGTGGTGGAAAAAGATACGCATGATCGGGATAATAGGGAGACTTCCAAAAAGAGTGGAGTGGACAACCTGCTATCAAAGTTTATGCCCGTCAATGAATTTCCCATTTTTCGTCATCATCATTTTGAAAGACAATACCGAAATGAGAAGCATATAGTATTTTACTATTCCGCTAACCGACCTTGTAAAGAGGAGAGTGAAATAGTTTCCAATGCTACAGGCAACTATGCAAATATTCAAGAAAAGAATGCTGCTAATATTTCATATAGTTACTCGGCTCTTATTTGTGGACTAGTGTTTTGCGTCTTTTGCTTTCATAACCATGGTATCTTTAGAGACCACATTCAGACAACTTTCCTCATGAATGATACGGTTACATACCTTTTCGCTGCACTTAACTTTAGTAAGAAAAATAGCGGTGTGAAGCCAATCCTCTTCACTTGGGGCCTTTGAGGGTCTTAAACATTAAGATTTTTCTTGGGCTGCTCATCGTCCATCACTTATGTTGCTCGCCTTATCACATTTAGAGTGTGAAGAACATGAACTTCATCAAATTTGTCGTCCAACTCTTCTCCACTTTCTTCACCACACATCAAATATGTCCTGATCAGTTGAACTAGAAGAGGAGACACTCTCACAATGTTGAAACATTGCAAGGAAACCAGATTTTTGATCCCCTAAAATTTCTTCGTGAACATGTAATAGTTGCCGCTCTGATGATACCAATTGATGTAGGACATGAAGGGGAAATTCTAGGGTTTCGAATTAGGGTTAGGGTTCGCTGGAATTAGGGAAGTTGAGGATTTATTGCTGGGAGATTAGGATGAAGTCTGCATGACAGGATTTGGTAGTAGGCTACAAAATGGATTGTTAAAATGAAAACGTGGTTTATTATGAAATTGCGAGCGCATTGAGTGTGTGTTTTAGTTGGATATATTTCTTTGTTTTTGGTTTTTATTTTTAATGAGATTGGTGATATGAACATAAAGGACGATGAATAAATATGGAAGGTATTCATTTTTTAGATAGTTGCAGTTTTGGGTTTTGAACTTGAATGCTTACTGGGCATTTAGTAATTTAGGAACTAGAATGCTATTTGATGTTGGACTCTGTATTGTTACTGAAAAAATTGTTACATGGGATCATGGTTAATTAGGAATTCTTTTGCATTGGGTTCATGATTTTAGAGGATCAGTTCCTTTTAGGTAGAGTAGCTTTGCAGATGGGGTGAAATTTAACTTACAATTTATCTACGCTTATCTTAACAAGGGAAATGATTAATTTGGAGATGGTGGCTTGGAAACAAATGGATTACTAAAAGATTATTTGAACTGAGTCATATGATGATGGGACTATGCTGCATCATCTTGAGTCTAGAGAAAAATGATAGTATGTTAAGAGTCTGTCAATGACATTGGAGATAACAGTGGTGCTAATGAGATTTGCAAAATTGCTGATAAGGAGCATGTTTGAGGGGATTTTCTCCAGTATAGGCTTTTGAAATGGAGCTGGAGTCTCTTATTTTTTTCTTTTTTCTTTAGAATATTTATTTTAGAAACAACAAACTATGATATTTATTGAAATTGTCATTTCACAGAACTAGACGTCAGAAATTAAATTGCAAGAGTCGATGTATATAGGGACATACTCTGACAAGTTAATCGTCATCCTGATTACATTGTGAATGATGCTTAGTTTTGTTCCTACATGGATTCCTATATTTACAACATTTTATGCTAATAATAGTGATCATGCCTAGTATGTTGCCGATACATGTAGTGGGAGACGTAGATAATTGTTTTTCTATGGTTGATAGTTATTAGTGACAATATTGTAGTCAGGCATTGCGTGGCATGAAGAGCAGTAAATATATGGCCTATGCATCTCAACGGTCCTCTAATTGTAACCAATGGTTGAGGTTTGTTTTATAGTTAGTTTCTAGTAGCGTTTGAAGGTTCACTGACAATATGGTAATCCTCATAAAGAAGTTGTTTTCATTTGTTTTTGTAATTTGTTCTACGGAAAGTTACGGCATTGAAACTTCAAAACTTTAGTAGGCATGACTTATTTATTTTTTCAGTAAATTGTCTTCTCCTTTCTTATTCATTGTGATCTTGTCTTTCTTTTGATGTATTCATGGTTAGGTGCTTCTTTCGTTCTGAATGAAATTATACTTATTTTATACAGCTCTTAAAACACATCTCTTATCTTTTCTTTTTCTCTTGTTTCATCTTTCTTTTAATGTTTTCATGATTATATGCGGTCATTCTGGTTGAAGTTTGGACTTCGTAATTATCATATAGCCCCTAAAACTTCTAGCTATTATATTCATAAACCTTGGATGCTACTTCCTTGTCATCCTTAGATCAATCTATACCTTATCTACCCGTACTATTTACTTTTGCGTATGTACTCTGAAAGCTTGTTAACATAGCTTACTTAGGGTCTGTTTGTTTCAAGGAAAACATCTTCTTGGATAATGTCTTCTACATTTTCTTGTGTTTGGTGCTTCATTGGAAAACTAGTCAACAGAAAACAACTGCTCGGTCAGCAGAAAATGACCCCTAAAATTCGGAAAACAACTTCCTCATTTGGAAAGTGGGAATCATTTTCCTGAAAAGAAGCACATCCATCTCTGTCTCATCTCCACGGTTTGAACCAACCTATACCTTTCCCACAAAATTGCTGATTTCTAAAAAATCATACCGGAAAAATCGATCTCCATCTTGGATCTTCTTTTGCTTTCAGATTTGGCATGAATATTGTGCAAAGCCATGGACTATAAAAATTTGTTTTTTCCCTTAAATTTGCAAATTTATGAGAACTCAGATTTAGACAAACCCAAATTTTGATCAACCCCAAATCTTTTCAAGAGCAGCATCTATCAGTCCACACAAACCCAGATCTAAATTCATTAGAATATTGTTAAATGATTTTAAATTAAAACCAATAAACACAGAACCGAGCCTCTTTTGTTTATTGTTTTTTTTTTCAAAGATGCAAATCATTCCGGTACAATTCATTCCAACTTTGACATAATCTGGACGGAAGAGCTTCAATATTTTGTTTAATTTTCTTACCGGAGTGGGTACCATAGTCTGCAACTCGCCAATACTTTGGCAGTTGGCAACATTGAGGTAATGAAACAGCACAACAAGATAAAGAAAAAAAATAAAATAATGCAAAATTGGAGACTCTAATGAAATTAGGCAACATGCACAAGACGATAAGATCAAGAAATAAAATAATGCCAACTAGTCTATTTGGATGGAGGCTTTGTAGCCAAGGAAAAATAAGGTAAAAACTAAACAATAAAATAATAAACTGTGGGTGTTAGTAACTTGATGACCAAACAGCAGAAAACATCTTCTACTGAAGATGTTTTCTGCGGAAGACATTTTCCGAAAAAAAACTGTTCTATGATGGAAATCATTTTTCCTGAAACAAACACACCCTTAAATGACTTTTATTTACCTGCAATATTTTTATGTGCTCTTTAGCTTTGAGATATGAACTTTATATGCTACTTCTTTGTCACTCTTATTTGATTGCAGACCTATTCTAGCCCTTCTATTTGTTTTTGCAACTGTACTCTGATAGCATTTTGCCATTGCTGGTATCTTCTTAAATGAATTTTATTTACCCGCAGACGTTGTAATGCACTCTCTAGCTTTAGGATATCTGCTTGTCAAACTTCGTTTCTCGTTGGACATACACACGCCCAAATAGATGCTTGCTGTGGTAAAGCGTGCATTGTTGTTTGTGATGATAGTTTCAATTGTGGCATTCTCTATTGAATTTTCAATATCTTATTGACATGTTTACATTAAGCCTTTGTTTTCTCTTCATTACTGATGAATTAATTAGAAGCTTGACATGCAGACTTCATAGTTGATAATGGAGCTGATCTGCCAGACGACGATGATGGTAGAAGGATGCATCGTCGTCCCATGCTTCCACGTGAAGATGAACAAGAGGATGTTGAAGCTCTTGAAAGAAGCATTCAGGCCAGATATGCAAGGTCTAGCCACACTGAGTACGATGAAGAGACAACAGATGTAGAACAGCAAGCTCTTCTGCCATCTGTTAGGGATCCAAAGTTGTGGATGGTGAAATGTGCGGTACGGTAACCTTTCTCAGTTTGGTTGTATATGATTTGTATTGACTTAGTTGTGATGTCTTTATTCTTTTCTTTGGGGGCTCCAAGTGAGCATAATAAAAATGTATCGAAGTGAATGTAGTGGTCAAGTTTAGCCTGTGCGGCTATGTATATTCATACTGTCCTTCACGGGAATTTCAGGCATATTAATAAAGCTTGCTCCTTGCGTGACTTCATATTATTATGTTAGCAAGTGACATGTCAATTTAATATTGTGTGAAGGTTACCTATTTTTGTTTTGGTCTGTGGCAGATTGGTCGTGAACGGGAGGTAGCTGTTTGCCTGATGCAGAAGTTCATTGATAAAGGATCTGAATTACAAATTAGATCTGTTATTGCCCTGGATCATCTCAAAAACTACATATATGTTGAAGCAGACAAAGAGGCCCATGTGAAGGAGGTATGTTACAGTTGAGGCATGACTGAATGTGATCATACCATCAGCACCTGCGATTGAGTGGATGGGATTTCTCTCCAATCTATAATGAAAAGGCCCTGGTTCAATCCTGAAGAAATGGGTGATGAGGGCCTGCTCTATGGAGTACACAATAGGATTCTGTACCAAAAAAGATGGTGCAATTACTCTGGATTAGGTTTAGCACTATTCTTAGTTCTAATGTAATGCACCATTGTGTTTTGATTTATTGCTGCTTTCCTTCCTTTTCAGGCTTGCAAAGGTTTACGGAATATATACTCTCAGAAAGTTATGCTTGTTCCAATAAGAGAGATGACTGATGTTCTTTCAGTTGAAAGCAAAGCAGTTGACCTTTCTAGGGATACCTGGGTTAGAATGAAGATTGGGACATATAAAGGGGATCTTGCGAAAGTAAGAATCATATCCTTTGTATTATTCAGGATACTGTTTCTCAAATCTTCTTATCTGACCTAACCTTCATACTATTTTTCTTAGGTTGTGGATGTGGACAATGTGCGGCAGAAGGTGACAGTAAAATTAATTCCCAGAATTGATTTGCAGGCTCTTGCGAATAAACTGGTATTAAATTCAGCACTTGTTTCTCATATTCTTGTGATGTGATTGGTATTGCAGTAGAGTTGCTGGCCTGGCCATTGAAGTGTCTTAAATTTTCATTTTTTCATTAACAAGCTCTACTTTCTTCCCAGTAATAACCATAGTTGCCATGAGGCGTTTCCTTCTTTAAATCTGAACAATAGAAGAGATTTGGTATCCTCATTCAGAGTTTTTATTCTTCCTCGTTATTACAAGGGTTTTATTTTTTAATTTTTATACAGGAAGGGAGAGAAGTTGTGAAGAAGAAGGCATTTGTTCCTCCTCCACGTTTTATGAATGTTGATGAAGTCAGGTAACACTGTTTTTATAGTTTCAGGTTACACCATATTTTCTACTTGATATTTATCTTGCATAATAGTTAGCTGCATTGCTGTTCAGAGAACTGCACATCCGTGTAGAGCGCAAACGAAATCCAATGACTGGTGATTACTTTGAGAATATTGGTGGCATGTTGTTTAAGGATGGTTTTTTGTATAAAGCAGTATCTATGAAATCAATTAGTGCTCAGAACATAAAACCAACTTTTGATGAACTTGAAAAATTTCGGAAACCTGGCGAGCATGGAGAAGACTTAGCTAGTTTGTCAACTTTATTTGCAAATAGAAAGAAAGGTCACTTCATGAAGGGTGATGCAGTTATTGTTGTAAAAGGTGATCTCAAAAATTTAAAGGGATGGGTTGAGAAAGTGGAGGAGGAGCATATCCATTTCAGACCAGCAATGAAGGGTCTTCCGGTAAGAATTAATTGATTCTCTATCATGTCCCCATGTTGTCCATTCTTATCAAATAACTCTGATCATAAGAAATTCCTTAACCTTTTCAGTTTTTTATGATATTTGCAGAAAACTCTTGAGGTTAATGAAAAAGAGCTTTGCAAGTATTTTGAACCTGGGAATCATGTAAAGGTTGTCTCTGGTTCACACGAAGGTGCCACTGGCATGGTTGTTAAGGTTGAGCAGCATGTACTTATCATTCTATCTGACACGACCAAGGAACATGTGAGTGATAAATTCTTTGCAGAATCATAGGGATGTAGCTTCAGACTTAGGGATAGCTTTTTAGCTTGATACATTATATGGAATTAATTCAATATATTATTTCTTCAGATCCGTGTATTTGCTGATGATGTTGTGGAGAGTTCAGAGGTAACTTCTGGTGTTACCAAAATTGGGGAGTACGAGCTTCATGATCTTGTTCTACTGGAGTAAGCTGTTGTTATTATTCCTTAATTCTATCTTCATTTTTCTTTTCAATACGAGAGTTTATATGTTTAATTTTTATTTGATGCAGTAATATGAGCTTTGGTGTAATTATACGTGTAGAAAGTGAAGCTTTTCAGGTGATTGAGACTGATCAATGGCCTAATATTTAACTTCCTTTTTAGAACATGCTGAAATGATCACACCCTCTACTTCATTTGTTTTTATTTTTGTTTTCCCCCTTAATTTCAAAATAGGTTCTTAAGGGAGTTCCAGATAGACCTGAGGTTGCTCTTATTCGGTTGAGAGAGATCAAATGCAAGCTTGAGAGGAAAGTTAGTGTGCAAGACCGGTTCAAGAATACAGTATCAGTAAAAGATGTAGTTAGGATTCTTGAGGGTCCTTTCAAGGTGAGATCTTTATTTCTAGCTGAATTTATCTTATCACATGGATTTGTACTTCATAGATTATTCTTTCTCCCGTCATATTAGGGGAAACAAGGTCCTGTGGAACATGTATACAGAGGAGTCGTGTTCATTTATGATCGCCATCACCTAGAGCATGCAGGTTTTATATGTGCTAAATCTCAATCCGTTGTTGTTGTGGGAGGATCACGTGCCAATGGTGACAGAAATGTAATTTTGTGCTTGAAGATTCTTCTATTCTTACGATGTTGTTGTTGTTATTATTATTATTGTTATTATTGAAGCTGGTTTATCTCACTCATATCAATTTCTTAGGGTAATCCCTTATCAAGATTTTCCGGCTCCATGACTCCATCTCGTATTCCCCAATCACCGAGGATATTTCCTGGACGGCCGCCAGTTGAATGTATGCTACTGATATTCAATACACTTGATATCATTATTGGACTTTGAGCACTCCTGTTCTCATCGAGTATTTCCATCATGAACTCTTTTATTATTTATTTATTTGTGGTACAGCTCGAGGTGGAAGGGGGCATAGAGGTGGAAGGGGACATGATTCTTTGGCTGGTACTACTGTAAAAATTCGCCAGGGTCCCTTCAAAGGTTACCGTGGGCGTGTTAAGGAAGTTAA
>JAYMTT010000965.1:0-10815 GCA_036898025.1 Hypseocharis bilobata
TTGTTTTAATTGTTTTCTTTTGGTCTAACTAAACTTTAAATTGCCTGTCTGCCGTCAATTAATGGCTAAATAAAAAAAATCAAAAAAAAAAAACATAATTCGTATAAATCACGCAACGAGCGGGCCAAAGCCACTGAGTGATTGGCTCTGTAATTGATATCTCATAAAAAACCTAAATTTGAAAGAAAATTCAAGAGATTATAATTTTTTGGTCAGCTGAAAACATTATTAGCAAATTAATCTTCATGTTGCTTGTGAAGCACATGGCAAAATTAGAAATTAATTTTTTTTTGAATATCGACAAAATTAGAAAAATTAAGCACTAAATTTAATTAACTAATTATTATTTATTATGTTGGGTTGGATTGTGGATAGCTCCAGATTGGGAGTTGGCACTGACCTTTCACTTGCATGGAGGCCTCTACATTAGATTATAGAAAAAAATAGAATACATGTACATTTTTTTAGAAGGAAAAATAGTTTTTTTTATATACTACAATATAAAATAATTAATTAAATGTAATAGTCTTCTTGACTGAGCAAAAACGATCCTTTTCTCCGGTTTATTATAATATATGAAAATTTGAGAACTTAATTAATTAGATAACGTCTACTTCCTTCAATTACACAAAACTTGTATTTACCGTAGTGAACCTTCCATAACCCATAATCCAAATGGCTCTGTTATATTTTTGGATTTTTTTATCTTACCCACAACGACAAAATGTAATTTGACTGTCTAGAAGGATTTTAAAAGTCATCTATAATATCCAGAAAACACAAACATCATCAGTAGAATATTTATATAGCAAATATATTAATGGCTAATCTATTATAAACTAATTTAATTTTGTTGTATTAGTCACGTTGTTTTCTTCAGAGTACTTGTGAATAGCATAACATTTTCTATGCAACTTGTACATTTTCTGGAAAATGTATATAATGGAGAATAATTTATTTTTTTATATTAGATTGTCTTGTATAGCTGTGTAGTTGACCTTGTGTTTCTTGTTCCCAAAGTCATGGGATTCTTTTCCTTTTATTCATACATGTAACACTATAAATACACACTTGTGTACATCAATAAAATTATTCCAGAGAGTGATTTTACTCTACAGTATATGATTTCCATTCAAATTCGAGTAAATAATTTTCTTGTGCAAACACATCACCTAAGTGTGCCAGAGAACTGATTAATTTTGTTTAACTCGATCTAATGGATAAAACTAATTCTTACAAAATGCGAATATATAGAAAACATCACTCATGATCTTAGAAATTCCAATGACATAGCTAATAATTTCCACATTTTTTTTTCTAACACTTACTCAAAATGTTCTTAGTTTAGTATCAAACATGAGTGTGGTTAACGTTGGCTAGACTCTTCAGATTGAGAGGCCGAATCCGAGGATGTTTTCCGGCCCATAACGCCTTGGAGATGATCTTGTAAGCACGCTCCGACGGATGAAAGTAATCCCAGAACAAGAACTCATCCGGATTCGCGCACATCTTGTAACCCTCCTTACCACACTGCACCATTCCCCCAAGAGTTCCATCCCCACAGCACGCATTTGTCACATCGGACAATCCTATGTACACAATTATAATAAATCAACATAGCAAATTACATGACATGATTTAAATCATATTTTAATTAATTTAAGAGAGTTCATGCGTAGAAGGTACTAATATATTACCGTAACGTTTTGGAATCATCCGGATTTTCTGAACAGTGTCGTACACAGCACCATAGACAGCTAGGGCACCGGGGTACATGACGGGGATGTTCATGACCAAGGTTTCCAATCCCTTGTTGTACTTTTTAATCATCACATTCATCTTTCCGAAGCATCGGTTGATCGGCACGCTAGGCAAGAGAGCCCTAGCCGGAACACAGCCGACGGGGCCTAGCGAGAAAATGGCAATGCGGCGAGCACCAAGCTTGTAAATTTGGTCAACCAAGTGCATGACTTCTAGCAACATGGCTTGCACATAGGCATCACGGTTTACGGTTGGGGTGTCAAAGGGGAGGAAGTAGTTGAAAATGTCGTTGGAGCCGGACTCGAAGAGAAAAAGAGATTGTTTTATGAGATCTTTGGGTATCTGGTTTTGCTTCACTAGTTCTTGGAATTGTTCTAGCTGCTCTTGGATTGGTGTCACTGCCTGTGCCCATATAGAAATATTGTAAGTTGCTAGCACTTACATAAATAGTAATTAAGCTGGGGTCAAGCTTCAAATTTCAAGTAAAATTGATGCCCATCATTTTAAATTTTCAGAATAATCGGTTGTTCTAGTGATATCATGGTGGGGGATTTCGGTTTTAAATCACAATGCTATACAAACACATGTATTGTTCACATGTTAAGTTCATCTCATGAGTAAAATTCACATGAAAAGAGAAGCGATTGAAATATATAAATTGAGAACGCTCTTTTGTCTCAGCTTGAACATAATATTCCATTTGTCTCGCAATAACTAAGTTTCTTACCGAGTAATTATTTGTTTCACGCAGAACACCACTGCCAGCACTAGCAAAATTGATGCCATTGGAGGGATAATCCTTGAGACTTCCATTCGTAACAGCAATTTTGGCCTCAAGGTATGGTTTTTGGAGATCAAGGCCAAGAAATTGCGCTGCATATATACGCATGTTCACATTAAACACATTCATATATTCCCCCAAAAAGTGACAAAATTAAGCAAAAATTACAAACTAATGTAAGGGGCCAAATTATCAAAACGAATAATTTCTCCTTCTTTTTATTAAGAGCGAAATGTTGTCGAGACAAATACTGACTAACACGAACATTAAAAAAAAAAAGTAGTACTTACAGATGAAATCAGCAACGGTTCTGCCATTGGTGAACCTGCCGGTAGGGTGGTGGAAGAAGGAAGAGCCATAGGGAGGGAAATCGGCCTGGGCGGTGCAGTTCTTGTTGAAGTGGTTGTTTCCGGCGTCAAATATGGAGTCGCCGAATGTGTAGATTGCTGGTACATTGTAGGAATTAGAGAGTACTAAAACAGATGATGATGATGATGATGATGAGATGATCACAAGAATCAACAAACTTATGATTAGTCTCTCCATCTGGTGATGTAGCTGAAACAATATTGCAATCAAGTAGTGGAGCTAGCTAGCTTTGATATATAGCAGCTGGTTTAATAAATTTATGAGATTGATGCGCAACATGGAAAACGAGAGAGATGACAAAATGTAACTGAAAGTGATGAGGGATGCTCGCACTTTTGTGACTACCTTTTATGGGTATCCGCCAAGAGCAATTCACGTGGAAAGCATTTAGTTTAGTCCATCATCGGTCAATAAACCGATTCGGTATATGTCTTTGTTCTCACTCATCACTAGTTCAGTAGTGAGGATTTACTGTATCGCTATTTAGGCTCACGATCTTCACAACTGTTACTCAACGTGTGACTTAATATATTACACATAAGTTCCTTAGCTAGAACATGAGCGTTAACATATCATGATCATCCCCATTAGCGGGATGTCCAATATCCAACACATCACTTTTATTGACGGAGCTCAGAAATGTGAGCCTACATGAGCACGTGTAATATAATAAGTTCACTTATATAGATTATACGTAACATTCTTTGTGATTTGGCCATTACAGTTATATGAATTGAAATTAGATGTTTTTAGTTACTTAACGAGATTTTTGTGGTTTTTCCTAACATTAATGGTTCTATAGTATATAGTTATTCTACAAAAAATAAAAAATAAAAAATAGGTACACCTGATATTGAAAACATTCCGTGGTGGACCATTGGACCATTTATAAGTCGAAAAACTATGAGACCTGTCCGGGCCCGGCCCAGGTCCACTTCTCAACTTCAATCCGATCCAATCCAATTGCATTGATACGACCATACGGCGTCGTATTCGTACCGTCTCCACGTTCTGGGGCAAAGCAAATACAATTGAGAAGCTTTCTTCGCACAGTAGTAGCGACTACAGCGAGAGCTCAGTCTGAAAATTGTCTCTGTCTGTGTCTATTGTCACACACACACACACTCGTGACTGTGACCACCAAGACCAAGACCGAGACTGAGAAAGATGAGCAGCCGAGGAGGAGTAGAGGAAGAAGAAGACGCAGTGGCCAGAGCCTCGAGAGCTGTAGAAGATCTCTACCATGTTCGAGATACGTATTTTCCTGCAAACCCAGATGACAAAATCTCCAAATTGCAGTCAGATTCTGATCTCGCTCTCAAGCTCCTCGATTCCATCCCTCCTGGTAGTCCTTCCCCTTCCCATTTATTCAGTTTCTTCATTTTTTGTTTCGTGTAGCATAAATGTTACTGTTATCTTATGCAATGAATTTTCTAGTTGAAACCTCTAATTCAGCTCGTCCCAATGATTGTATATGGCTAGTCAGAGGATATTTGTGTAGGTTTTTAACTGATTATGTTTTGATTCTATGTGGCTATATTTGCATTGATGCTTCTTTAGAGTTATTGGACAGTTAACCATATTTGGGATTATGGGTTTGAAGAATGAACTATTGTTTTACAATTAGAAACTTCAAGTAATGCACTGCTTGAATCATTCAATCTCCACATCGTTTAATGGGTAGGTTGGAATTGGATTTTAACATATGCGTATGTGATAAGAAGAATGCTATTAGGTAGCGTTTGGATTAGTTTGCTTGGGAATAGGAATGGGAATGAGCAATTATGGGAATCAAGGAATGAGAATTGCTCAAATTTGTGCTTAGATTAGGATTAATACTCTCATTCTCATTCTTCTTCCGACCTCATTCCCATTCCTTTAGTACAATTTGATTCCCTCCCAGGAGAAGAGGAATGAGATTCCCATTCCCATTCCCTAGCAAACTAATCCAAACGCTACCTTACTTCTTTTGTTGTGCCTAAAGTATCTATCATTACCCATCATAAAGTATCGAGTGCAAACTCTTCCCTTATATAATTTTGTTTGGTGCTTAATTGAGTCTCGATGCCCATTGTTACAGATTTTGAATTGATTTGGTTTTGTGTCTTGTGTGGGGTTCAGTGGGTTAGTAATTGTGTTCTTGTGCAGAACAAAGGAGATCACCTTTGCAGCGTGCAACATGTGAATATCTAAGAGGAAAGATACTAGATGTATTTCCCGATTACAGAAAGGAAGCAGAGGATCATCTCTCAAAAGCTGTAAGTGAGAACAGATCGATAGTCGTACTACAATAGTGTGTTGTTTTGCTCACGCTGAGGGTCATGTTTAGAATTGACAAATTCTTGCTCCAGGTTAAGTTGAACCCGTCTCTTGGAGATGCTTGGCTATGTTTGGGTAACTGCATCTGGAAGAAGGGAGATCTTGCTTCAGCAAAGAACTGCTTCACTCTTGCATTAAGCAAGGTTATTCCTGATTTAGTATTTTGATTATTCATAGAAGATTTATAGTCATATATTGTAGGATCTAGACTTATCTTAAACCATGTTCTGCTCGTACTGATGGGTATATATACTTTTTATGTTGTTGTACAGGGTCCAAATAAAAATATACTTTCACAATTATCCATGCTTGAAAGAAGAATGGCTCAAGGCAAGCTTATTACCTTTTCTGTTCCTTTGTCTCTGTAGTTATGTTATGCCTAGTTTTGGTAGCTGTTGGAGTTTATTTGAGGTGCCATAGACCATTTTACTCTTGGATCTGAACATTTTGGCTTTTGGGACTTTAAAATAGTGATCTATTTATTTGTCATGAATGGACTATTTATGTCTACACCTGGTGGTTTTGGGGTGATTCCTCGTGGCTTAATTTTCCGGCTTCACTTGGGCAACTCATAAGATGATTGAGAAGCTTAGTTTGGCAGTCAAGGGAAAATGCTAGCTAATTAATTGCTGCTTCATAAATTTGCATGCTTACTAGCACTACTTTACTTAAAACCATTAGCAGAAAGGTATGCATTTCTAAACAAGTAACTTCTAGTGCCTTGTATAGAAGACCTTGCTTCCATAGTCAATGTCCTTAGGCATATCCTTCCGTTTATCTTTATGCTTCACAAAACTTTACTCACCCATGAGACTTGAGAGTATTCAAATAGTACATACCAATGTCAAAACTTATTCTGCTTCAGACTCTTTAGTGCTTTAAGTCTTTTAGAAATGATCTCTCTCTCTCTCTCTGCGCAAATATTGTTGCTTTAATGGTTTGAAACTTCACACTTTTCGACTTTTCCTTTTGGGGATATGTTTTGACTACTCCCAATGCTTTATAATTTGAATTATTTTAATGTTTTTTTTCCCAACATTTCAATGTCTGTTATTTACTTACTCTTCTTTAATTGGTTAATCTCATTTTCCTTTTCGTTATTTTTATTCCATTTGCCACTAGAACTATCTCACCTTTACCAATTTTTGCTAGTAACTATGAAAAATGTGCGTCTTCAAAGGACCTTAATTTATGCAAGAAGAGGTGTATAGTTTATGAACTTTAACTTATGCTACAAGAGAAGCTTTATCGGAAGCAATGGTTGGAGAGGTGCATGTCAGTTTGTATCAGAAGTTATATCTTCGTTGTCATGCTTATAGCAGTTTACTAAGAAACAGCTACAAGCATGGCCTGATGTCTAATTTTATATATTCTATATCTCAATCTAGTCATATGTACTGGCTAGAATTCTTCAGGGAATTAGAATTCAGAACATTTTCATGACAATGAACAATGCAGTATCCAGGTTCTAGGGCACCCTTCTACTCTATAACCTGGAATAAAGGCAATTAATAGGCTGTTTAAGTAGTTATGCACAGAACTCAGAACTGCATCTTCTCCCCTCCTTATGTGCAAGGGCTGTGAATGCAATGTCGCATGTTTGGTTTCAAGTAAAGCATTGCAGCTTAACTTTTAACTTTGCTTTATTTTTATCTCCTTATAGGTTCTGAGAATCAGGCAGAAATTGTGGAGGAGAGCATCCAACATGCGAAAGAAGCTATTGCTTTGGATGTCAAGGATGGGAATTCTTGGTGTAAGATTCCATTTTCAAGTTACAATTATAACATGAAGTTTGTCTCTGATTTGCTGCATCATAATCTGCTTTGTATTTAGTAGAAAATTTGTCTGAAATATACTTCCCTTGATGTGTGTATCCATCCAGTGCTTGTCAATGGTTTAACCATTTTCTTGCAGCGTCTGGAGGTAGATACTAATGTATATTTGTATGCATGTGGGTATAAATTATATAGTTATTCTTAATTAAAGAAGTCTGGTTTCTTAGTTCTCTTTTTCTTAGTAAGTTAGAATGTTTTTTCATCTATAATATTCATATCCACTTTCTCTAAAATCACTACGTCTCATTGACAGACAACCTCGGAAATGCATGCCTCACCAGTTTCTTTGTCACTGGAGCATGGAATCACAGTAAACTTATGCAGTCTTTAAAAGCATACCAAAATGCTGTAAGTGTGCAGAAGAAAAACTCCCTAGAAATCCATTTTCCAACTGCTGATGGATCTCTTGTGATTGGCTTCTTGTATGAGTAACATTGTTTATGCTTATGGATCTTTTGTGAGTATAGGTTACTTTTTATGTCTGTTGTATTTTCTCACATCATTTACAGTATGTAAGAGGGTAATTTAGAAAGTCATGCATTATAGTTTAGGCATGTGAGTTGGACAAATATTCTAATTCCTGATAATGTGTATCAGGAAAAAGATGAAAGGATGAAGTCCAATCCAGACCTATATTTTAATTGTGCCATTGTAAGTTGGATTCTTTCTCACTCTTTTTTCCTAAATTGTTCTTGAATGATGAAATGTATGCTACTTTCCGTACTTGGGCAGATGACTAATTCTTTCTTTCTAATTCATGGTTATTTGGTTATCCTATGTTATTTGTGATCTCATTTAGTTGACTGATATTGATAATTCCAGGCTAATCATTTCTCCATTTAAAGAAAAGATTAAAAGTAGTTTAGGTTCAAGGTGCTTTCAGATCTTTGTGTAATTTAAGTAAACATATGGGAATATTTTCATGGAGACAGCTATAAATTACATGCTTGATTCTGAACATTGTTATTCCTATTATTCATGCATTGAGCTACCAAGTACCAAGAGAGCCCCTGTGATGTATATTGACAAAATGACCTTGATTTTCTTTTCTCAAACTTTTTGAATTTTATATGTTTTTGGGGAGAGACAAAAGAGGGTATTAGAAAACATTTCTACAGGCTTTTTTCTCCATCAGTTCCTCTAAGAATGAGAAAAATTCAATCAATTCCATATTGGACATATTTAGTAAGTAAAATATGGTAGATTGCAGGGTTACCAAAGTAGGACATAGCTTGAAGCAAAATGTAAGACAGGATGAAACTTATCTACTAAAGTGGAAGGTTACTAATGCACTGAGGGTCTTTCCTCTGTCCCTTCATTGAATTAAAAAAAAAAAAGCCGTACCTTCAGGAATACAAAGCAATCATAGATAATCAGTTCAATCACTACCATCTTTGACACATTTAGTGAGGAAAATACTGCAGGTTATAGAGTTTGCAACACTGGCCATAGCTTGAGGGAAAATAAAATAGCATTGACCAGTAGGGATCTTGATTTGTGTTTGTACTGTGTGCCTTGCTTTAAGATATGATGATCGGTAATATAAATACAAGTTAGTATGGGATTCCTGATTCCTATCAATAGCTATACAATTATCTGAAGCAACATATGTTTTCAGGTAAACAAATATCTAGAGAACTATGAGAGGGCCCTAACTGGATTTGAAGCTGCTGGTTTAAAGGACCCTGGGCTGAATGCTGCTGAGGAGGTTCAAAAGATGGTTAATCTTCTTGACAAGTTAGAGAACTTGACGAGGGTAATGCTTTTCTCTTCATATATATAGGCAACATAGTTTTATCTATACCTGGCAGTTTCATTTATACTACCAAATTATAGCAGTCTCCTTGTTGTATTGTTTCATTAGGTAGCTTGGTTTTCTACTTGAGAATTATCATTCTGTGGAATTCAATTTGTTAAATGACAGGTTGGTTTTTCCTTTTGGAAGAGATGCATCTGGTTTACTAAGATCATTTCTTAATTTTTTTCACAGGGACATGCTAGAGCTAAACGACATGCGTCCTTGGCATCATCACTTGCTACAGTTAATTGTAAGCTACCTGACTCTTCCATGTGTTTCTGTTAGCCTCTTGATCTTGAAAGAATATGGTAAAGGAAAGTGCTTAAGTAACGAAGGCATTTCTTTATTATTTTTCTTTCCCTTCCCTCAATCTATCTGAAGTACAAAAAGAGCCTTAATGGTCTGTTTTACTTTTGACTGATACTGTTATTTACTCAACTCAAAATTTTCTAGGAATATACTGATTATATTGCATCAATTCTCTTCTGCAAGTGAATCCATCGTACAAAAGAGCAACTATAGATCTTCTATCCAAGGGTTTGAACAAAGCAGTAGCTATTGTGGGAAAAGTGCTTTTCTTTATTAAGCATGATAATGTTGCTCCCCTGTAAGTCCTCCGCTTGACAGCTTGATCCAGTTCACATATGTGAAATCTATGTGAATTTGTTGTGTTTGTTGGGTGCATTTGTTTTCCTAGTTTAGTATTGGAGTCGCATCCTAACTTTACTATCATTTTACAGATACTATTTGGTATGTGATTCAAATCAGATATGCTTCGTGCTATCAGTGTATGGCATACACAGTGATGCGGTAAGACATAGCTGCTTGACTTTCCATAACTACATCTGCATCAGGGGAAGGGAAGGGCCGAAGGGGAAATCTTTTTCTGCATCTTCTTTGCATAGCCATATGCATATGATTTTGGACATGTGCATTCTAGATCGCTACCAGTGCCATATTTTGACATAGCGAGCCAATTTTATCATGAGCGACTTCAAGGTTACTTGTGTGAGGAATGTAGAATATACTTAAGCAATCACTATGTCTTGCTGTCATATTTCAGTTCTAGTAGTATTTTTTGGAATCAATTGTTCTCTTCTCCATGCAGATTAAAGAAGGAGATCAGCTAACACTATTGGACCCTTGTTTTCACGATGTTGATTTTACTTGGAAAGAAAAGGTATTTCCTTTACCTTTATTATTGACAATCTTGCTTTTATTGAGTTTAATATGGGATCCATGGTTCTCAATGCCTACAACTAATACTCTGTGTTATACTAGACACTTTTTTTTCCTCAAAAAATTAACAGAGGTCCATCTGTAGATTGTAGAATGTTCGCCATGTTAGTGTTAAGCTTAGTCTCATTACTTATATACTAGATTTTACTGTTATAAGCATATTCTAACTTGTGATTTTGTTCTTGTTGTAGCATTACCAGTTCAAATCAATTCGTGTAGATTTCTTGGGACAAGTTCTTGTGAATGGAAAAACTGTATCCCCTCATCAAGAAATTCCATCATCAATCTACGCGCAGCATAAACCATGAAAAGCAATCTTTACAGAAAGCGGGGTATTTGTGAATTATGTACTTCCTATGGGTTTTTCTCCTTTGTTTGTCCTTTTTTTTTTTAATTATTAAAATTTTCCAAGTTGATTTGTGTTGTGACACATGTAAATAGTTTAGTGGTTGGAGAAGGAAAATATATGCAAGCCTTGCCAAAGCCAAATGCCACAGATGGAGTATAGTATTATTTTGGAGTTTGGATATGTTTGATTTTAAGATTAATTGATTTTATAATTTCATTTTTATTACCCGATGTCATGATTACGCATTATGTTATTCTCATTGTTTAATTTTTAATTTTTATTTTTTGGCTAGGTATCATTGTTTTAACTTTACCATCTTCCATCCCATGCTTTTGTTACAAATGTTGGCCGTAAGATCACAAAA
>JAYMTT010000966.1:0-10813 GCA_036898025.1 Hypseocharis bilobata
TAGATGACTGAGAAGAAAGAGTCAATAATTTTTTTCTATTTTTATTTTTCCAATATATTGACTCCTCCATTTACTCAATTTAGTTTCTGACCATGCCAAACTGACCGTTTAGTAAAATTATCTAGTGAAGAATTATGATCCAACCTACAGTAATTATGGAGAAGGAATCTCTACATGGTAATTTCAAAGTGAAATTGGCCCCCAAAAATTTTCATAAATCCTCAATAGGACATCGAGTGATTTGCGTATCAAACTTCTAAAATGAAGGTCATAAGTTTGAATTCTATAATGTGGATGGGAGTGAGGGTGAGAAGGAGTGGTCATTGGAAAAAAGGGGAGCTACACTATTCTATTGTGTAGTTTAAGGTCTCAATAGGCCTCCTTGTTGACCCAAAAAAAAATTAAAAATACTTGCACTAAATTTGTTAGTGTTTTTTTTTTTTTTTTGAGTGACACTAAATTTTTTAGTTTGATTTCTTGGAAATTTTCATTTTCCCATTGATACCGCACTAAACAAGATCCTAATAAATAGGCAATGAGTGGAGTGCTCTGCACGTGTACACAACGAGGATAAACAGTCTGGAACTTAAACCATGGCCGGGCCGAGCATATACCCAACTCAATGGAACCTACTCTGATATCCTGTCAAGGCATCCAACTCAAAACCAATTGCAATGAGTGGAGTAGCCCATCTTGTTTATTAATTAGCTGGAGTCCCTCACAATTTAATCGATGTGGGACTACAATAAATCCTTTCACACATGCGTGCACACACAAAAATGAAATGAAAAGAAAATCTAACTGGATGAATCCGGCCAATTATCTCTCTAAAGACCAACAATATTAGTATTTTAGGATCAAACTCGACGCATCTAGATAGGTACTTAAACTAATTACCATGTTCTGTTAATGGTTAACGCTATGCTCCTTAAGCAATCAGAAGTACATATTTCGTAATCTAGTCACTTTCCTGCACAGGTCAGTTGCTCTGGCAGTCATATCCAGCTTGCATGTTTCTTACATATGTTTTCGGACACAAGGCCATTTGAGTAATAACATCACTAATACTTTAATCATTATTACTCTTAAAAAAAGCAGTTAGATTGCAACAAAAATCTCATATCTCAGTCTGTTATGGCAAAACAATTGGTATTTTAAATCAGTTAGATCAGGTACAAAGTTCCTTTAGGCTAAAACAGTATGTGAGCAAATCTATTTATAACAATTTCTTTATGGAATGAATTATAAAATAAAAGATAAAAAGGAAGGCACATAAACCTGATTCTGGGAGCTTGTTGCAACAGTCCAGCGCTGAGGGTGATGTACTGCAGCAGAATCATCACTAATAAAAGTTATTCTTGATTCCTCTTGCTTTTTAACTGTTTTTAGCGGAGGTAATTCTCTCATGATCCACAGTAAAAATGCTGAGGGTACTGATGAACCTGAAAAATAAAGTCAACTTCATATAAATAAATGTAAAAAATACAGCGCCCATTAAAAGGGAAAAATACATGAAACAGGGTTTATATAATGCCCGACTTCATTTGCCATCAATCAGTGTTTGCTTTACAGACTAATACTAGATAACAGTTTGCATGACAGTAATTTGGAAAACAAGTAGTTCTTAAGATTCTATTGGGTTCGAGAATATAAAGTTAAGTAGGTAATACAGCCACCACCTATCGACCCATGAAAGTGCAATTTCTAATTGGTCCATCTTTTATCTTCAGAATCAAATCTAAGAAATAAGCAGAAGCAAGTTTTGAAGTATATGTCTCAATCAAAACAGGAGGTGTGAACTGAGGAGCCCAAGTAACCCGAAACTACTGCAGGACCACATAGTTGAACAGTCAGGCCCAAAGTGCCGTCTTACACATTTCTGAATAATGCCCTCCACCAAGGTAGATCTCTCCAACAATTCCATCATCTCTCTATATTTAAATTTACCATCTATTGTATGACCTAAGGTAGCATTTGGGTTATTTTGAAGGGAATCAGAACCAAAGAATGGGAATGACAATATCATTCTCATTCTTTGCGCTTTTATATTATTTGCTTAAGGGTATACAAAAACATAATCTAGAGGGAATGAAAATAGGAATGGGAATCCCATTTCTCTTCTTTTTGGAGGGAATGAAAATGGACTAATTTGAGGGAACGAGAATGGGGTGGGAATGAGAATAGGAATGCATGGTTCCCAATCTAAGGACAAAAAATGGGTGATTCTGATTCTAATCTAATTTGCAACTCCTACAGAAGTTCAACACCGCATCATCAATGTTCCCTTAAACTCTTAACAGTAGTCATTTAGCCCAAAAAGATCAAGAACAACCACCACCATCATAAACAACTAAATCAATTAACTTATCTTGCACATTACATTGCTGTATATGCACAGTTTTTCAGTTATACTGCTTAATTTATATTTCCTTTCTTTTGATTAATGTTTGAGGTAATTAAAAAAATGAAGTAAAAATTTCTCAGAATAGAAGTAAATGATTCTCAAATACACAAAATTTATTCAATTAGAGCCCCAAATACCAAATATAAAAACATCACAGGCATACTTGCAATTCATGCAAGTAGTAAATGGAATGTCACAATTTTATCAATTTCTATGATCCTAAATTTCAACTAGAAGTCATGAACACATACCAAAATCTTCAAGAGCTAACAGGCAAAATCTAAGAAAGTTGCCACAATTAGACCTTTAATAGGATGAATTCTGATTTCTAAAATTAAGAGCCAGTGCCGTTCTGAGCAATGAAATTCACAAAACGGCTAGTTGCAAAGAAACTCGTTAGTTACATTCTCAACATAAAATATAAAAGGATAAAAAGTAATATAATCAAAATAACAAGATAGTAAAATGCAGAATTATTTATTTTACTGAGGCATGCAGATTATCATTACTGCCCATTTGAACTATAAAGGGAAAAGTTATGCAGAATACCTGTAAAAAAATATAAAATTAGTAAAATAGAAGTATAAACACCATTGTTGTGCCCTGGAAGCCAGTTATAATGCACCTGCAAGCATAATTATATGATAAGAATGAAAAATATACATATTATACTAACTTAGAAATGCAAGCACAAATGAATTTTACAGCGACAAGACAAAAGCATACTGGAATATCAGTCAAAAGAGCAACAAAAGAACTTGAAGTGAAACAAAGAACAGAAACAACCGCCAATCCTGAGACCTGCACACAACAGAATACCTTCTATATGTTAACAGTAATATAAGGGACATGATAAAAGTCCATAATAACTAGATCTAGATCGATGAGCTTGTCCAAATATAAGTAGCTATGTTTAATGTCAGAAATCGTTAATGTAGGTCGTAAAGTTAATGAAGAATAAGATTAAGAAAGAATGATAAAGTGAATACCTTCCACATTTCAGATGAAGCTCTTTCAGATCTAACTTTTCTCATTTTCAAGCATAAAAGAAGTCCTGAATAATAACACAAAGTAAAGTGCTGTCACAAGATGAAGAGCGCATCAGAATAAAATAGACCTCTCCGCATAATGGATTAGCAATTTTTCCAGATAAGTAGAAATCCGAATCTGGCAATGCCAGGCACACCATTCTCATGATAAATGTATTGCAAAGACAAGATTTACATATAAATAATGCGGGCCTAAAATACTTGCTTAGATCATTCTATTAGCAAAATCTGTTCAATAAAATGACAGAATAGCAACTCTCTGGAAGGTAGAGAAATATCACTTATTATGCCATATTCTACTGCAATTAAGGGTATCAAGTAAAGATGGAAAACAGCAAACAATATGCATAAAAACTAATCAAGAAAAAATATAGAAAATGATAGTATCTCACCATAACAAGCTAATGCTCCTCCTAATATGAGCATGGCTATGGCAAAAAGATCTACATATACCTGCATGATCATTACAGTCATTGCACACTGACTTAACTAGTTATTAATTATAAACAAAACCCACAAATTTTTACATCTTTGACCGAAATTCATAAACTAATTCTTATTTTACTATATAAAAAGGCATATCACTGAAATAACTTAACCAATCTTAGAATCTCTGTTTTGGAGTGTTAAATATTTAAATAGTCTATAAATAAAAAGCTATTTCCACTAGAAAGCAAGAAAGTAGTTGACCATGATACATAATTTTCAAGACTCCGCAGAAAGAATAGTCAATGACAGTCTCCAGTCTTCGGCAAAAGCTCAGAGCATATAATTGAGATTGAGAAAACTACAATAATCTTTCAATGTCCAAGGTATGGCAGAAAAGAAGATACAAAGAAGTAGCACAACCTCTCTCCATATCAATATTTGACAAACTAAATCTGCGCATTCCAGTCAGCTACAAAAACAAAAAGCAGCTAGAAGGCAACTAAATTTTTAAATGATGAAGAATTCAAGTAAAATTCACTCAGGAATGGCTTAACATTTATTCCTAGGCATTACATTTTTGGCTTTAATGTCGGTTCATTTTTCAAAGCAGAAACTTCAGAAAAATTGATAATACTCCCCTCTTCTTTTTTTCTCTAGCAAAAACCTACTAGTGCACAATAAGAACACTTAATCACTTACATAACATGTGGCATGTTATGTAAGTAATGGCAGAAAGTGCATGTAAATGGTTCCAGAAGTTACATTTTTCCATAATATTGGGTCAAAATGCACTGTAAACTATATTGAACAATTGTTCAACCTAACCAAGTGTATATCGAAGTATTTTGAATCAGTTGAACATGGAAATGCTGACAAGACAAACCAAAGTACCAACCATACATAAAGATCAGAAACCAGGTAACAGTACCTTCTGTTTCGGATGGGTGAAGAATGGAAGTCTAATAATTATTATGTTCATACCTGAGCCACCTTTAATGGATTAATAAGATTTCTTCCCGTCCCAATCCACATAAGCACAGCAAATGCCATCATTAAGATAAACAATAGCATCATAACCTGGAAAAGAACAACTGAATTTGACAACTTGCAAGTATTTTCTTATCAGAGAAGGAAAACTTCCAAAACAATCATTGCAAGAATTAGGATAAGATACTTCCAAAAAAAGGGGAAAATAACACTTTCTTACCAGAATCACCATCTTTTGACGGTTTCCGATGTGAGAACGGAAAGGAAACCATCTTCTGTGGCTGTCTACGTTTGATGAACTCGGCTCATTCAATGTCTTTTCCAATAAGGCTTCCTGAATACTACACTCTTCATCCTCGTCATCTTCATCATCTGCCTGGTGGCAAAGATCGACCCTATAAAAACATTCCCAAAGAAATGTAGAGCAAAGCGTCTAATAAAAATAATGATAAGTTAAGAGGATACAAAATTCATCAGCTTGACAATAAGGATGCACATATAACATCATGTAGCCAAACAAAATGGAAGAAGGAAGCAAGACATGTGTAGTAGATAGATTCTGTCTGTAGGTTAATTAAAATAGTTATAAAAAAATTATCAAAAAAAATAAATAGTTATTCAAAATCTTCATAGAACACAGTTGTTATCCAAATCTTCACCAACTATACACTAAATTACCAGTCATTTCTCTTCTTTTAAGGGATCCTACATGTGAAAGAAGTGCGCCCAATTTCAATTCCTTAAACTGCTCGATTTGGTAACTGTATCTAAGGTATAAAAGACAATGCACGAACCACAATTTCCTCAACATCAAATATAATTATTCCTCTGATGCGTAGTCAAATTACTAACAGAGTGAAGAAGAAAACGTACCAAAATGATAAAAGAAGAAGAAATGCTGAAAAAAGCAGAATGTTCGGGAAGGCTGCAAAGCAAAAATAATCTGAATTAAAAAATTTCAACAAAGTTCTAGTAATTGACATCTAAGCACCATGAACTGGATTGCATACCCATGAGAACAAATTCACAAGTTTGTGACCAGCATAGCCACCCATTGCAACTAGCGATAAGAGTTAATAGAAAATAAATTATGTAACCTGCCAGCGCATATGTTAAAATCAATATTCAGTTCTACAAAATATCTAGTAAGATAGTAGGCTTTTCAAAAATAAATGTAAAACACCTACAAAATTCAATAGCTGAAGCCTGAAGTTATCTTTTAAGCATCAAATTGATTGATAAAAATAGGTTATGAGCAAATGGTATTGGTAGTACAGGAAACTAACAGAATCATTCAGTCATAGAGAAGAAAATAGTCTTGGTTATAACTACTGTCTTCTGATTATGGACACAGACCAGAAACGAATGTAAATAAACAAAATATGCCACTTACAGACAAACTGCAGAAAAAATTAACAAATGAATAATAAGTCAAAAATTCCACTGAAAGGCATAAAAATATAAGATATTGAGTCTCAACAGAAGTGTTCATAAAGAAAGGCAAGTAACCACATTTTAAACAAAAAATGTGGAACGTGCACCAAATAAAAATTGACGTGAGTAGTTGGGTTCAACTATTCCTTACCCATGCCAATAAGTATCCTCCTAGACCATGATATTTAGCACTCCCTCTCAAAGTGACATGAGAAGATAAATTATATGGATCTATATTTCACTATTTCGGAATGAATGTTGGAAGTTAATGAAACAGCCAACAAAGCCCCAGCAGCCTTACTAAAATCATGATATGCAGTATTGCCTCTCAAAGTGATAAATGAAGACGAAATTTCACAAACATGTTTACCGACTAAGTGTGCTCTAAGTATAAGCAAAAAGCAAGATGAGCTCACTAAGCAGTTTGTTTTTGTAGCTTTAGTTCAATCTTATTACTGAATGCTTAGATTTTCATTTTTTTTTTTGTTTCATTCAACGTTTATATATAATTCATAAATATTCAGTTTTTTTTTTAATTTCGCAACACAAGTGGGCTGTAAGCTGCATCTAAGGGCGGAGTTTGAAATGGGTTGAGACTAACCAGATTTGTGAACCCTGTAATACTTCTTAAGAGTCATTTCTTATCAGTCCCTAGTGTGAAACTAAGTAGTTTGATAAGTAGCCTGTTTCCTTCTTTAAAGTATTTATATTATAAATAAATAAATAAAAGAAGGACAAAACATGTTTGGCTAGTTATCCAATTTTATATTTTTTAAAACTTTAAAGAAAATTCAGGGAAAAAATGGAAACAGAAAAAAATTTGCTTCAAATTGTGTTTTAAGCAACCCATAAATACAAATGACAATTTTCTTCTTCCATGGTCCTCTTTTCCATTTGGTAAGATCTATGATTTATTTCACGACTATAGTAGGATATTTCATAGTATCACTAGGTTTTAAAACAAGTAACAGTTATAACTGTCAAATATAATTTACTTTTAGACATTACTGAAACAAAACAAAACAAAACAGCATGTTTAGAACTTGTAAACATATCAAGAAAACATAAACAATGCCAATTAGCAGCCAAGTTCAGTGTAAAAGCCAAGACCACATTACTGAACTATAACAGAACTCGGTAGAAGTCAAGGTAGAAAAAGAGCGAAGTATTAGAAAGATAAAGGTAGACAATTTTATTTCGATGAATATGCATGTAATCTAAGAGAAGGAAGTGTACACAGGCGCGAATGGAAGTGTCAAAGGACAAACACACCCATTAAACATACCAGAAAACAGCTTTAATAAAAGGGACAAAATGTATTTCCCTCCTAGACTGTAGGTACATAAACCAGAAATGGCCAAACCATGATTAAATTACAAGATGCCAGTGCTTGCACTAGAGTTTAATCATGATAACAGTAAACTACTTGAACTAAAGGCTGAAAGACTACTAATGAGCAAAAGGCCAATGCCCAAAAAAGAAAAGAAAAAAAATGAACTACCTAGCACCAACCTTCAACGTGGCAAAGGCGCAAAATCAGTATCAGAAGTACATAAGGTAAAAATGCAGAAAGTTTTGCCTTCTTGTCTAGTTATAGTTGGATGAGAACTTCCATACATTGAATACCAATAAATAATAATTAAAAAAGAGGCGTATTCACGGGTAAATCCACCTCTTGTGAGCTAGTATTCAGGTTGATTCATCTATAAATCATCAACAAGAGATATCTCATCATTTTGCAAGCTCAAATCAAACTGTTCATAGCGTAATCTTTTATGAACTTAATAAGAAAGTGCTTTTATGCATTAATAAGACTGAAATTCCAAAAAAAATAAATGATAAGAGGCATTGGATTTTAGCCAAAGAGAATGCGTCTTATAAAAAATTGAAGAAAACGACATTCATGCAGACATGGTAGAACTAAAAGGCCAAATCCAGTATGACCAACCTTAATGGGTATGTATTGCTTAGCTTTCATGATACCATGGTTCAGTCTTGGGTTAATTAATTGACCTAATGTGACATGAGAAGGTACGAGCAAATTTAGCTAGTAAAGCCTTTTGGGGTCGAGCGCACGCAAGTCTTATATATATATAAACACATACATATATATAATGAAATATTCCATCTTATTTTCATATTCAAAGCAAAATACCAAAAAGAGAAAAATCAGGGAAAGGCGAGAAACAAACGACTGTCAATAGATCATGAAATCTATCAACACTATGAAAAACAATTTGACCACTAAATATACATTCTAGCATATATTCATATAGATTAAAAAAGAGAAAAATATCACCAGTTAAAAAACAGAGAGGTTTTAAAAATCATGAAATGAAAAACATAGTTAAATAAGAAGGCATTGGTAAATTGAAAAAACAAAGAATGCAATATATATGGGTTGTCACTTTGCAAAGCAAGCAAGTGAAAAAGGGAACATAATGCATGTCACGTAATAAAAAAAGGCACAACAAAAACAACACTTAACATGCCTCAGTAAGTTTATGCCTAACGAGCGACTACTTAAGCCACAATGTCTTATGACCTAGCTCTCTAAAGATATTTTCAGTTTTTTTCAATTTGCTTATCAAAGATAATGCAGCACTGGCTAATCTTATGGTAGCATCTCATCAGAAAAAAGTAAACGCACTGATATGCTAATACTGATTGAACACAATTGCTACAACTTGTAGGATACTTCTCCAAATGAAATTTAGCAGCTTATGGACAAGACACACGTTTCGACTCGCTTGGACATTTCTAAAACAATTAACTCTTATTTACCTGAAAGAAAGCGCAAAAACTTTGGAGATGTGTTGCATGTTTCTATCAAGAAATTTTCATAAAGTCATCAATTTGTGACTGTGTTATTATCTACGACTCCTATGCATGCAAATAAAAACACACTCAAAGAAAAAACACAAATATATGGTCATATTCGTGCGGCTAGAACTTCTGCACCTGCTATGTCTGACACCTCATGTCCATGTTGAAACAAGATACCCGTGCCTGTGCTACAAATCATAAGCATTGTAGCTAAGTATGGAACTTTAGCAAAAATGAAATGGCCAGCCACAATGTGATAAACACTCAACAAAGCATCCAAAACATAGGAAAACACTTATATTTGCAATACAGTAAAACAATCATATAAAATGTAACAGAAAGGCAACATTATAATGCAAAATAGTTTCTCTTACCTATATTAGAAGAGCCAATAATTAGATGAAATACCTGCAATTTGACATTCATCGTGTCAAGGCATGCCAGTGTGCTTGAAATGGATACCAAAATACCAATCAAATCATAACACAAGTAGAATCATAAAGAATAAGCAATTGTCATGAGTCTCATTAATCATAAAGAACAAGCAATTATACGTGATACTCTTACATCTTTCCAACTCTCCATTGTGTCCATCACTCTTTCCTATGACTATGATTTATGCTAGTGAGATTTATCATTTCCACCCTTACCCACCCATAACAAAAATAAATAAATAAAAATAAAGAAGAAAAATAATATTCCCACCAAGGAATTCTAGTAGAAGACATTCACTCTCTTCCTCTCAAGTCCTGAACATTGGCAACAGTTCCATCAAGGTTTTCTTACGGAAATAGAAAAAATTTAGTGCTGACATTTATGAAGCACACTTCCAACTGGTCATTGTATAGGCATGAAAGAACAGTTTAAAATGTGAAACATGAAAGTGTGACAATCTAATAGTTCAAATCATGCTAAGAGTTATCAACTTATTGGAGGTCTAGCCATGTCCACATGTACGTCTAAGAGGAAAAGGGAGATAGAGAGAAATGGGGTTATAATTTCAACATGACATGGATGACAAGGAAAAAAAAGGATTATTAGATTTTAAAGAATGATAAAATAAACATAAAACCAGGAATTTTATGTTAATAATGCTCAACACCCTACAATAGATTCCATGAATATTCTTATGTTTCATTTCATCAAGATGAATGATCCAACTGAGTAGGTTTTAGACAATAAGTACAATACTTACACCAGACTAGAGATAGCACCACACATAAGCAGTAATACCGATAACAGTGCCAGCCAAAACAGCGACACAAGCATACATTGGTGTTGTTTTGAATTTGTTGTAAAGAAAAATTCCCCAAAACCCATGATTCACATTTGTCTAAAATGAAAGAATTCCACATTCCAGTAATGCCCAACATCAATTTTTTCGTTATGTTTCCAGCAATTAGGCTAATGCCCAACATGATGAAGAATACAAAGGGCTCTAGGAAAAGGAAGTTTAAATGCCTAATGACTCGAGCATTATGACTCGGTTCTTGCTTAGTTAAAGGTATTTTGGTAAATTCCAGCTTTCCTGGATAGGTCTACAATAGGATGTTTAAATCCTATATTGTGTCTATTTAGGTTTCTAGATATTGCTGGAATTATTAAGTTACTTTCCTATTCCTAATTTGAGTCTTAGTCCTAGATTTAGTTTACTTTCATGTATCCTAGATCTAGTTTATTTCCT